>JYFJ02002351.1:0-58581 GCA_000934665.2 Catajapyx aquilonaris
CAGGTAACTATAGGTGCGTTTTTCATCCCTTGGTGTGGGCTACCAATGCACCGAATTTGAAAAAAATCCGGTGAGGTCGAAATTTGACCTCTGCCCCCCTCAAAATTGGGTCACGAGGTCATTTTGATCAGGTTACTATAGGTGCGTTTTTCATCCCTTGGGGTGGGCTACCAATGCACCGAATTTCAAGAAAATCGGTGAGGTTGAAATTTTTTGATTTGAAAAATGACCCAAGTTGGCAGGGCAAATCTCCGGACATCATATGATGGCCGTAGGCAGCAAAGGGTTGATGTTGAATTTAGCAAGTTGCCACAGTTATAGTTTTAACTGAAGTTCTGTTAGCATTCAAGTCTTCTAAAAGCAAACGCTAAATAAACAACATTATTTCATTTCAATTGTGTGTTAATAAAATTGCAAATTGGTGGGAGATGGAACAAATGATGTAACAAAGTCTCTTTTCATACCCTTATCTTGAATAGAAGCTGCACTTTCAACATGCTTAGGTGCATGTTCACTTTAGGGACTAGCCACTCAAAAGCAAGCATGCGGAATTTCAAAATGTTGATACCTGACTGGCAAAACCTGGAAACAAACATGAAATTTCACATGGTATGTGAAAAAAGTGTAAAAATCCTTAGGCCTATTTCTTTTCAACTCTTGAAGCTTTCCAGATGTGCCTCAATGGGATCAGGACATGGCCATCAATGCCATGTTTGCTAACCGGTAAACCAGATATCTAAAAGCACTGACGTTATTTTTTTCTTCCTGTGTGCCCCATGGAAATATGTCACTTTTGTCATATCTGGCTTTGTTGCGAATTCCTCGAAATTACAAAAACAAAAGTTAAAAGTCTTCTGCTTTGAGGGTCAGTTCCATTGCTCACAAGGCATATGAGACAGCAAACAGTACAACGTGTGGAGGAGTGTATGGAGGTAATGAGATGAGACAGAATTTCCTTCTTCAACAACTATGTCTGTGGTAATGGTGGTGCAGTATACCACTAGTTGTTGATGTCATTCAAATGTTTAGTAATACACAGAAGTAAGCTGCATAATTTTATGCTGCTCTAAGGCGTATGTGAGTAAATCCAAGTTAATGAAACGTCTACAGTAAAACTTCTATAAGTCGAAGTTCTCTACAAGTCAAGGAAAATGATGAGCTTGGTTGGTCCCAATGTAAAATAATAGGAAATAAACTTCCCTAACTCGAATTTCTACAACTCGAAGTGCAGGCAGGGCCTTACCTTCAGTCTCCCTAAGTCGAAGTTCATGCTGGGGAGTACAGAAAATTTTATAATTCCCCACCCGAAGGGTCGAGAGTAGGCCACATGTACAGAAAGGCTCAATTTCCTGATCTCCGTCTACCAGACGCAGCGAAAGAAGTGTTTGACTCGATTGTGACAATTGAATCCTTGAATCTAAGAGTAGGCAAATGTCCATAACAGAGATTTCTTTTGCAACTAAACAACGAGGAACATTGTAACTGTGATAGTGACAGTTATTTTAAAGTTTTGAACACCTTTTGTCGCTGGATATAAAGGTATAGGCTTCCTTATAGAGTTATGTACTTAAAAAATTCCAAACTTCTCTAACTCGAATCTTCTATAACTCAAAGTTTTTTTCCGGTCCCATGGAGATTCGACTTATGGAAGTTTTACTGTATTTGTCTAATTTGTAAGAGCTGGTTGACTATGGTAATGGAATGTTTTTAAATCCAAAGGCTTCAACTTTTGACAAAAATTTGTCTGAGGAAATTAGCCACTCATTAACAACATAGCAGTCTTTTACATACTCCCATCAGAACTGTAGGCTACAACCAGGTCAAAATTAATCAGAAAAATGTCTGACATAAAGCCAAACTCCTCAAATAGTGCATGCCATCACTACCATATGAAATGTCTAGCAAATCATGAGTTAAACACATTGTTGTCAAGTGAAGCAAATTAACTTCTTATGAAACATATTTCTCGGCCTCAAATCTTTTTGTAAATTAATCAGTTTTTTCTCAGATCCCAACGACTGGTTATGACTTGTGGCTACAAGCTTGACGGTACTGTATTATTCATATTGAACTATATTGTCACAATCATTTAAAAGTTCCCAGGACAAGCAAGGTACTCCCAAGCTAGCATGTTGACTGACAACAAATAGGCATAAAATAGGTACCGTATCAAACTGGATTTAAATTACTAGTGATAAGCCGAAGAACACCACCACTCACTAGGCTTATACCAAATATACAATAACTATGGGTAGACTACATGTAACTGAAGAAGAAGGGAGGCGGAGTGGTGCTGCGGTAACGTATGCGCCCACGGATGTTAAGGTCTCGGGTTCGATCCCAGCCCGGGGACACCCCCTTCATCTCGTGCAGAGTTGGGTTGTCTCTGGCTTCGTCTCAGGTGGTATCGCCAATAGACAAACCATCCGGGGGAGTTCACAAAACGACCACACACTAGACATTGCACTGCACCTGGCACATCCCCTCCTGTCATCCTGCCAGTGGGCCCGGGCAATTCACTCAAGGTTCCAGTATTGTACTGCATTGTACTTCAAGTATAATAAAGGTCCGTGCTCCATACCTGATACGGTCTAATACTACCTGGATTGTTGTTGTTATTATTAATTATTATTATCATTATTATTATTATTATTATTATTATTATTATTATTACATGTAACTGAAGAAGCATGAGTTATTGTTAATTTACATTTATGCAACCAGTTCTAAATCTGAAGCCAGGCTGTCAATTTTATGTTTCTAAAGTGACAAAGGTATAGACAATACTTGCTAAAGGACAAACCTGTGCGGATGAATTCATCAATCAATGCCAAGGCAGCTTCAGTAGGGCATTTGTCCGTTAAACTGAAAGCCTATGGAAATTGTCCGTCTCCTAATACAATAAAAAACAAAAACATATATTGCATGTCCATAATTCGAGGTACGTACACCCAAGAGGGTAGTCACTTCAGAGAGCAGGTGTACACCCTCACTGGTGAGCGGCAGAGAACCGAGGGAATACTGCGTCATATTGACGTCATATCATTGCCTCTGTCCCTTTGTCCAAGCCTTTGTCCAACCTTTGTCCCTACCCCGTGGGTTGTGACGTAGTTGGCTCTCCGCGGCATCCATGAGCCCATAAGACCGTGGGTGAGCCTGAGCCGGGGGAGAGCCTTGGAGAGCTGCAACTCAAGAGAGCCGGTGTACACTTTTTTGTGGAGTGACTACCCCCTTGTGTACACCTGTAAACTGAAATAAAAAGTGTACATATACAAACCTGAGGAAAGTTGCAATTGTTTTATCCAAAAACATAATTTTATTGCCAAAAAATGCAGTTGGAACGTCAATCTCACTCATCCTTCCCCTTTTTCTTATCCTCCTCCTTCTCCTTTCCTTTCTCTCGCTTTTGTTTCAACAGCTGTTCATATTTCGCCTTGCTTTTGTGCCACAGCAGAAAAGGGATTCCAAGAGAGGGAAGGGTCATTACTGCAAATGCCAGCCAGTCCATCTGAAAAAACACAACAGAATTATTTTAAAAATGGTTCCTGTGAATAAGGGCACATTCACATGAGTCCAGGATGTGCCATGTCGATTAAAGAACAAATGAGTTTTTCCAATATATTAGTTTCATCATTGTTTAGTACTACAGCATGTATTTAAAAGCATTAGCCATAACACCAGTTTTCAGTGTAAATCTTTCTGGTAAAGCATATCACTTGACACAGAGCCGGCCCTAGGGAAGGGCAACAGGGGCCCCTGCCCCAGGCCCCGTGCTACTGAAGATCAGGGGCAACTCACAGAAAAGTCCAAAACTGGGAAAGCCCAACACACTGGTATTCCTTCATTGGCCCACTTAAGAAAACATAACCTTCTCGCATCATAATGTAAAAATCTTGAAACCTACACATGTGTAGGCCTACGTTGGTTTATTCCGAAGAACATCAACTTGATGCACATGCACTCCTGATAGAAGGAAATTCCCAAGCCCCAGCCACGCTGTCATTTGCAAGCCTTCTTCTTCCATAAGGCATCTTAATCCCTTCGTGGGATTTCCTTCACTGATTAATTGGCCAGGCCCCACGCTGCCAAATGCCACTTGTGATTTTTAAACTCTACTGAGTAGGCCTACTTATTTTCGCATTTTTGCTACGAATCTTAATTACGCTACTAGAAACACCGTCGCTTCGCTCAAATTTTTCTATGGCGCAGGCCAAGCACTCAGCAAGACGAGACGTTACCATATCGGCCATCTACACCTCCCCCTAAAGTGCCCACATTATGATAGCAATAACCTGAACAGTGAAGTGCACTGTGATTGGGAAGCAGCTACCGCTTTCAATTACAGAAGGGTGTCCCTGGTAGTGTCCCTTTCCAGAAGGTACTGTACCAAGAAGTGAGGGCAGCCTCAGGCCAGGTGCCTGGGGCTTGCTCAGCATGTTCTGGGAAGTGATAACTTGTGACACATGGCAAAGCTAAAAGGATTCCTTATTTCAGACTACATGGTCAGTTCGAAAAGGGCTCTGGAAAGTGACGCCCAGTGGCGTGACACGAGTGAGTAAGTGAAGGGTTCTGCTGCATGTGTACTGTTTGAGTGTGTAGGTGAGCAGTGCGATTGAATACGTGAAGTGGCATATCCAACGCAAGAATTAGCACACACTTGGTATATGCTCCTTTTGTTAGATTTTGTGAACGGAATCAGCACAGTGAGTAATTAGACCAGTGCTTCCCAATCTTTTTCATTGGACACCCCAAAAAGTCATCTCATAAAATTTGCGACCCTCCAAGCGTGCACATTTGGATCCCCCAACATGAAAAGACAGGTGAACAGTGAAATGAGAAATCATTGACAACATTACTATTGGAGAGTGTCAGAACTGTTTTGTAACTTATCTTGTGGGAATAATTTTCATGAGAGATAGCATCATTTGTGGAGGGAAAATTGTTACCATCCCTCGCAACCCCAAATATTAAGTTCACGACCCTCAGGTTGGGAAGCACTGAATTAGACACTCTTACTGCCAGATATGTCAAGTTGGGAAAGAGACAGATACAGGAAGTAATATTCAGTACTGTACAGTACCATTCAGTGATGCTTTTTCATAATTGCTAATTACTCAAAATCGACTTTTAGAAATTATTTTAAAGATTCACCTGTTCAATTTTGCTTTTCTATCTAAAAACATGATTTTATATGCGAAAAACTGCTAATAACTATGCACCAACAGAATTATTGGTTCCGTAACTCGTGTTGTATAGAAATTTACTCATTGAGAATTTTCTTGTTACCCTGGGCCCTGCACCCGCCTATGGCCAGCACTGACTTGACCAAATATATTATTTTATTAATAGTTTTTTCCCTTTACAAATCTATGAACACTAGCACCACAACAGATCTTCGCAGTAGGCATTGCATATTCCAAGCCTGGATGAGCTTGTTTATTAGCCAATCTAATTTCAGTGTATTTCTGCACAGTTTATGTGCAACATGGTGTGTCTGGGTCACTATTTAATCCTGCACTTTCATTTTTCTGCATTTCCTAACTCATGCGAATACACTGAACGCTTATAACCATGCATACCAAATGTGGAGAGAACTTCCTGTCGTACTCCTTGAAGGACACGATGAACCCTTCTCCAGGTTCGCTGCTGTAAACTACACTAACTTCCTTGCTGTCCTCGGAGGGAAGGTAGCTCACTTCTGCGGCTGAAAAGTTGTACATCCCGGACTTGGTGGGTCTTACCACAACAGTGTGGGACACATTTGTTCCGGGAGCCATGCGGTCCAACTTGACCTGCGATGAAGGATCAACTGTTATAATAACCCGGATCACAACCCATGACATTTATGATGTTTCAAATGAAACCTATCACAGTGAGTGGCATGAAGATGTAGTGGTAATCGCTCGTGCATTTCATAAATTCATTATTTCTATTGCTCCATACATTGACCCCTACATTACTGTTGTCAGTTTTTAATACGGGCATTCAAGGTCAGTTGCATATTCCCTTATTTAAATACTTAAAATGGACATATCACCTTCAACTGCCCGCCCACATCATCAAACTCGCTAGGATGGAAGCTGTGATCAATCAGCTGCACGTTGATGGCCGCACTGCTCCCGATATTGTAGATGGTATACTTGACAAGGATATCGACCGACTCCACCAGGAATTTGTTGAACACCTGCTTAGAAACCAGCAGCCTCGCCTGGGGCTCCTCATCTTGGCTGGACCCCCACGCTCCCGGAGCCACCAGTCCCAACACCACAATAAGTAGAAGCTTCATCCTGCAAGAAACCATTCATTGTATGCCACGATACAAACGAAGGGATGGAACACTTCTAATCCCAATTATTTTGCCCCCCAATTTCTGAAAACCAAGCGGCATGACCTACATGATTTTCGGTTGCGGTGCTAATGACAGTGCCAATCTTCCACATATTTGTGTCCCCCACCCCAGTTGTGCAGGATCGACTCACCTGAACTAGAAGAGGCAGACGGAGGCTCCACGCTTCCTTCCCTCTCTCCTCCAGCAGCTAAAAGTCCACGTTTCCCACACCACACCAGCGAGACCCAAGGGGGCTTATCTCCAGGCCGCGTCCAAATGCGCCGCCGTCCTGCCTAGCAACCCACCCTTCCGTCCTAACGCTAATTACAACGACCGCAACGAGCTTATTAATTGGCACACATGTTCATTACACAATTGTTGCGAACACTTGCAACAGAACAAAATCTGATCACAAGCCGTGGATAGATGTCAACTTACGAGAACATGTGTGACATTCGGTCGCTGCCATCTCCACGTCCTTCCAACGATGGCCACAGTTTCCGTCGCCGGTTGTGAGCACAATTTATTAAATTTTTAATATGCAGCCTCGCACGTTTTACTCCATATTAATGGCAATGAGTATGAGCTGAACGCGTTAGGATGTAATTAATGAGCGTTATGGCACCAGTTGGTTGCGCGTCTGGCAACCCTGCTTGCAGTGCAAAGATGGAGGACAAGTTGAAGCGGTACGAGAAAGTTGACTTCCTCGGAGAAGGACAGGTTGGTCAAGAAAAATGGGGGGAAAAGCGGCCTAAAGGGGCCTTAAACACTCGACATACAACAGGGTTTCAATACATGAAGCTTTGGTTGCCCATGGATCATACTACATTAAAATATGCTTAATGGTGATTACGGACGACATGATTGTCAACAGCACAGCATTCATTAGGAGCATTGCCACATTAGAAATAAACGTTAATTAAGGAATTAACACGCTGGCTTAATTTTCCAGTTTGCGACAGTATACAAGGCGAAGGACATCGAGGAGGATGGGAAAATTGTTGCTGTCAAGAAGGTACAGAAAGGCACTGGCGCTTACATTTTAGTGTATGCGGATAGTTAAACCGCATTTTGTAATTTCAGATTAAGCTGGGAAGCCGGGCGGAGGCTCGGGATGGGATCAATCGTACTGCTCTGCGTGAGATCAAGATCCTGCAGGAGCTGAAGCATCCCAACATAATCGGGCTTCTGGATGTGTTCGGACACAAGTCTAATGTGTCGTTGGTGTTTGACTTCATGGACACTGACCTGGAGGTTATCATTAAGGACACCACCATTGTGCTGACTCCGGCAAACATCAAGTCTTACACTATAATGACCCTGAAAGGACTGGAGTATCTGCATTTGAACTGGATCCTGCATCGTGATATGAAACCAAACAATCTGCTCGTCAACACCCAGGGTGTCTTAAAAATAGGAGATTTCGGTCTGGCCAAATTGTACGGGAGTCCAAACAGGATTTACACGCATCAGGTGGTCACCAGGTGGTATCGTTGCCCTGAACTGCTGTATGGTGCCCGCATTTATGGAACAGGCGTGGACATGTGGGCTGTCGGCTGCATTCTGGCCGAGCTGCTTCTGAGGGTACCCTTCTTGCCTGGAGAGTCGGATCTTGACCAGCTGGCACGTATCTTCCAGGTTTTGGGGACGCCCAATGACAAGACATGGCCGGTAATTGTTGTATTCAAACTATCCAACCGTACTCTCCCTTCAGTGTCAGGCTTCTTGCCAATTAATCGCAGGATTGTTGTAAATTGAACGTTTGTACAATCAACAGGGCATCATGTCATTGCCAGACTATGTGACCTACAACGAATTCCCTGGAACCCCTCTTCGGAACATCTTCACAGCTGCAGGAGATGATCTGTTGGCATTGCTCGAGGCCCTTCTAGCTGTGAATCCGCAGGTTCGATGCAACTGCAGTACAGCTCTCCGCATGCCTTACTTCAGGTAAGTCCTGGTTTTCCACATCAGTGAGGTATAGAGAGTTCTCGTTACGTGATTCTATGATTCAAGGCTAAGCAAAGTACTTTCTGTGCTCTTATGGGTATATACTTTAGGGGAAAAAGTGCTGATTATCAGGATATGATGAGAACTGGCTACACACTTTTAAAAATTATTGAAACCCGTCCTAGAAATAATTCGACACTAATTTATACTAACATGACCGTTCAATTGTTCAGCAACAAGCCTGTGCCAACAGCTGGCCCAAATCTGCCTCTACCAGCAAGCCTTCGGCAGAAGGAGGAAAAAAGTGAGGACAAAACAAGGAAACGGAAGCATCCAAGAGACAATGGGGGTGAATCATCACTGGTGAAGCGCCTTCAGTTTTGAGCTGTGAATCTTTACTATGCATAATTGTGCAAGTAATAAAGTTAAGTGTGGACTACAACAGATGCCTCACACAGTATTTAGTGCAAATAATTACCCAGTACTGAAGAGGAAAAAAACATTGGCGGGTCAGAGGTTAGGTGGTGCATCCTGAAGAAAAGAGAGATTTGATTATTAATAAATCATGGCATAAGTGCAAGTGGCCTTCTTAACAGGCATGCAAGTTGTCAGAAGGCTTCATTTTCCATTATTATTATTGTGCTTTACTTCTGCTACTATTACTTCAGTATAAGTTGGTTCTACGAAGCAAAAGTTTCAAAATGGCAAAGAGGTTGAACATCAAGAGTTAGTGGTTACTTTTTTTTCCGACTCTTACCTGCTTTAAGTCAACGTATCCTCCATTGATCACAACTTGGTCGCTCTGCTCAGATGTCACCCTGAAGTGCACCCTCTCCCTTCCGCTATTCTCCCACATGTCCACTCGAAATGTGTCACCAGGATAGAGTGGTTTTGCAAACCGGCCCTTGACTGCCCTGATTCTCTCCACGTCATTGCCAGTGTAATTCTGCAAGACAGCCCTAACAGCTATCCCAAAACAACAGAGGCCATGGAGGATTGGACGCTTGAAGCCTCCTAATGCAGCCGCATCTGGGTTTATGTGCAAGGGGTTGAAGTCGCCAGACAGGCGATACAGAGCAGCCTGGTCCACAGAAGTGGGAAACGAGGCTGATTTGTCTGGGCTGCGAGACGGAGGCTCTTCCGGCTTGATAGCATGGCAGGAGTTGTGCTTTCCACCAAATCCTCCCCTTCCAACAGAGAAGAGTGAGAACTGGTTGAACATCACTTTGTGGCCAACCTTGTCGTATGTGTCCACTGTCAAGAAGAGTTGGGCATGCCATTGGTATTATTGTCCTTCAAATACTGATTAAAACTGGAAAGTGAGCAGACATAGGATGTGCTAGTCTACCATGAGATATAATGTACTCACCATTGACAATTACAAGGGTTCCAGACCCCTTATCAAGCACATCAACCAATGAGACTTGGGAATGCAGTGTATCAGAGGGCTTCAGCGGCTGGAAGAGTTCAATGAATTGCTCTCCATGAAGGATACGTCGGAGATCAAGGTGCAATCCAGGCCACCCTCCGAACACCAAGTTGCTGGATACAATAGCATGCTGGGCTGGAACTATCCCAAATGTTGGGATAACAGAAAAGTGCTTCTCCCCTTCAAACAGGAACTTTAGGAAGTCTGGCTCCGTAGTGGACACTCCAATGCCCAGAGCATAAACAATTACTTCATGTGGTTTATATGAGTAAGTGCAACGTGGAGGCTTGTATGAGAGGGCGCGACTCTGAAAATTAAGAAAAGGAAGACACTCAAGCATGCATTCCGTTCTGGTATGGTGTTGGGTAGACGTGTGGTGCAGTAACTTCATCATGACATAAATTTGATACTGAAACAGTAATCATATGCATAGAATACTATACCAAGTCAGTTGTAGCTCTGGAAGGCCCTACTTGTTGAGTCCGAGCCTTCATCTCCTCCAGGGTCATCAAAAACGACCCTGTCACCTCCTGAATTGAACTGGGTGGAGTTGCTCCTTCCATGTCTGTTGCTTTGTCCCACTTGGCCTGGACATCTTCCAGCGTAGGTACCTTCAGCAGGTCCCCCCTCAAGGCCACTCCGCCTCCCCTGTACCACTGGTACCTCCCCACCCAGCCTGCTGCGGACTCTATCACGCATCCAGAGTCAGAGCATGACTCGTGGCACATCCAGCAAACCACAGGGGCAATCAGCTCAGGCTTCAGCTGCTCCAACAGATCTGGTGGCATTATGTCTTCAGTAAGACGTGAAGCAGCCATGGGGACAATTACGTTGCAGTGGATGTCGTACTTGCGTCCTTCAATTGCCAAAGTGTTAGCCAGACCAATCAGGGCCATCTTGACAGCACTAGAATAATGATGTTAAGATATGCCTTACATCAAACTTGTTAGACAAAGTCCCTTTCCAATAAGAAAACCTACCTGCAGCAGGCTTGTCCAGAGTTGCCAAGTAGACCAACCACAGATGAAGTCATGATGATTCGCCCAAACCCCAGGTTCCTGAAGTGACGCCAAGCAGCCTGTGTGGTGCGGAAGATCCCCTTCAAGTGAGCCTGCTGCGTCAAATCTGAAAAATAATATTATTGCAGCATTCAAAGTATGTTGGCCAAAGTCCACATGTCTGCTAACAATATGCAGTCACACAAGTTCAGAAATGTGCCTTCAAATCAAATGCAACCTGAAGCTTACAATGTACGATGTACTATTTTAAAAATTAAATTAACATCTTGAAAAATGCAATAGTGCTCAGTGTGTTACCCATGGCATTACCTAACATAGGCCTATTTCCATAAAACAATCATGTTCACACTGTAAGTGTATCGCTTGGTCAGTTATGGATCAGTACAGTTACCTAAAATTACTGTAAAGCCTCTGAATCTATTTGAACCTGCTAAAAACGTTGTTAACGATGTTGATGCAACTTACCCCAGTCACTGTCACTAATCTGGTCAAAAGAATTATCTTGGAGGATCTCAGTACTGTCAACAAGGATGTCCACATGACCAAACGAACTGAGAGCAGTTTCAATGATCTTCTCGCCATTTTCAAGTGAGTTGTAATCTGCCACTGCTTTCCCACCTACATGTAAAGGTGATGATGCATTTCACAAGTTTAAAAATCTGAATACGTGTGAACCCACCTTTTGCTTTGATCTCATGGACAATGGAGTCGGCTGAGCTTGTGCTGATCCCTTCTCCATTCGTGGACCTCCCTGAATCATTGACAACCACGCTGGCACCCTTCTCAGCAAAAAGCAAAGCGCATGCTCTGCCCAGCTCTAAAATATAGGTAGAGTGTTGCATTCAATTGCTTTTTTCCCATTGAAACTAGAATCGCCACTTGCATTGCAGGTGCATTGGCTCACACAGTATGCCAACACCTCTTTGATTAGAAAATCAGGATAGTTGTGCTCTGAATTTCGACTTTCTGACAGATGAGTTGAAAGTTTGTCCGCATTATGTTCTCAGATAATTCCAATGATAGAGAGGACTTCCCTGTTGTTCTTTTTCACATTACATGAAAGGACGTGATAGCAAGTCCGGTCTGTTAGCACAGTTACTTACTCAATATGCGTCAATGTGCTTAGTTACAAACCTGCACCAGCTCCGGTGATGATGGCAACACGTCCATCAAATCTGAGTCTGCTCTGTTCACCCGGCATAGTCTCTGATATCTGTCTGTCCTGGAGAAGCAATCCAAAAGGTGCCTTCAGGATGACTTGTTCCAAGTACGAAGAGAGCTGGCTCTTCTGCAACTTATGTATTACACACCCTATTGCAAAATGGGAGCTGCACAACCCAGAGGAAAAATGCAGTAATACGTTACATCCACTATGCTTTATGATACGATTTCAAAATATGGAATACAACTCCTTTCAGTCCAGTTGTTGTTCCATTCCCATTCGCAACAGAGGAGAGCTAGCAAGAAAGCCAGGTTAAGGAGGAGGATGCAGCGGGAAGTCGGTATGATTGAATCTACCAGGTTAAAATGTCTGCATTTTGGCCCGAGCTTTATTAAGCATCCCTCAACAAGTAATAAAAAGTAACAAAATATTGTGGCCTACACCCAACATAATCATCTTTGGTCCCTAATCCCCCAACAAAACATAAACTGAGCAATTAAAAATGCAGCAGGGTAATATTGGCAGCTCACAGGTTTGATCTTGAGCCCTGAGAAAGAAGAGAGTTCAGATTAACATTAGACATGTCAGGGTAGGTTTTGCCAAACTGGTGTATATTTTATGATAGTTTTATCGTCATTATTAATTGCTTTAAAATGCTAAGCCAGATAGATATGCTACCTGTAAATCGTACAGCTGGAGCGGTGAAATGAAACCTGAAGAGTTATACTCCTTTCATAAGATTATACATCAGACATCACTACAGTATCTGTACTGATGAAAAAATAGCTCAACAAAAAAACAGAGAAATGGGTCATAATACAACCATAATTCCTATAAGTACTGCTCTGTTTAGCGTCAGCAGATCTGAGACATACACGTGAGCTACTTAACACATGACGTACTTCTTTAGTTTCAGTAACTTGTATTGGAAAATATGATATATTTCTCAAGAGGGCGACACTCAACTGTTCATGTTACTGCCTGTGCTAAAATGCCATTCTTGTCTCCTTCAAAATGTAAATCAAGTTTCCCATGCGTACGGCTGCACTTATTGGATCTCTTCCTGAACTGTTTTTGTCTTTCTTTCAGGGCCCCAATATATTTTTAGTGGCAGGTGTTCATAATGAATGATGCAAGATGAAAAAGAGAAACTCAGTGTCATCCTAGCTATTGTCATTGTGGAATACCACATCAGATGTTTACATTTTTGCCATTTTTCCAATTTAAAATCACTACAGTGGATTCCAGGAACCTCATAAAATCATTATTTTAATTCTTATGGGTATGGTAAAAGGGCATTATATTATTATTTTTTCAGCTTACCTGATTTAAGTCAATGTAACCTCCACTGAGCACGACTTGGTTGATTGGCTCAGCTGTCACCCTGAAGTGCACCCTGCCTCTCCCTCTGTTCTCCCACATGTCCACTCGAAGTGTATCACCCGGATAGACTGGTTTTGCAAAACGGGCTTTGACTGCTTTGATTTTCTCAACTTCATTTCCAGCATAGTTTTTCAGGACAGCCCTCAGTGCTATTCCATAAGTGCAAAGACCATGGAGGATAGGACGCTTAAAGCCTCCCATTAAAGCGAAATCTGGATTTATATGCAAGGGGTTGAAGTCACCAGACATGCGATACAGGGCAGCTTGGTCCACGGATGTGGTGTATGAGGCTGTCTTGTCTGGGTTACGTGAAGGAGGATCTTCTGGCTGAATGGCCCCAGATGTAGTGCGTCTCCCACCAAAGCCACCACTTCCAACAGAGAACACCCCAAACTGGTTACGCATCACCTTGCGCCCTGCCTCGTCATAAGTGTCCACTGTCAAGTAGAAAACAATTTTTTGCAAATAATTTGATAAAGAAATTAGTAAATCGTAAATGATAATGTTCACTTCATCTTACATTACAAGAAGCTCCAGTTACAAGTAAAATAAGTTGGCATCATTATATTCATCAATAAAATTACCTCAATGGTTAATTTTTATTGGCATCATGTATTCTACAGGGTGATTCTCTCGAATGGAAACCCAAACATTGCTCAATAACTTTTTAGCTATGGTATGGTTCCCGATGAAAATTAACATATTATAGTTACCTTGTATCATGCCTAACAAGGTCTGACTAAAGAATATACCAAAAGTGGTCCCCTCCAGCATCCAAGAATTTTTAAATCCGAGTCTGCACATTGCCGAAGATTCCTGCAGATTGGCAGCCGGGATGACCTCCATCCCCCGCCACCGCGTGCCAGTGAAAGTGAAAGTCACTTTTAGTCATCCTGCTGTGGGCTCTGATTGGTCCACTATTCCGTTTCGCTCGTTTCGTATGCCACCGTCAGCTAGTGATGGTAGCTGACGGCGCGCGGTGGCGGGAGATTGATGCCATTCCCGCCGCCACATCTGCAGGAGTCTTCGGCAATATGCAGACTTGGATTTAAAAATTCTTGGATGCTGGAGTGGACCACTTTTGGTATATTCTTTAGTCAGACCTTGTTTGGCATGATACAAGGTAAGTACATGTCAATTTTCATCGGGAACCATACCATAGTTCAAAAGTTATTGAGGAATGTTTGGGTTTCCATTCGAGAGAATCACCCTGTACAAAAGAGTGTAGAGTACTTTTTCCAGGTATAGGCCATATTTTCGGCGCTACAGCGACTTGAACCAAGCCGAGGCCATGCCGAACACGTGCAGGCTAGCACGTGTGCAGCGTGTCCTCGGCTCGGTTTATTTACGAACGATGCTATTGGACCCGGTCCTGCCGTTCGCATGCAGGCTAGGGTTGAAGTCGCAGTAGCTCCGAAAATCCGGCCTGCATGTGGAAAAGGTACTCTATACTCTTTCGTAGAATACATGTTTCTCTACAACCTTAGTTTGACACATTTCCTCCTGAGAAGCATAGTTAGCTCAGAAAAGACTTCTAACTCGCTTCAAGGTAGCCAACCTGCAATTACGGGCCTCCAGGGTGAAAACGGCCATGGCAATTGGGAAAGTATGGTCTCAGGGACATTCCCACCAAATTTTACCAAGTGCATGGTTTACTCTTTTTTCGTCGCTTAATTGGGTTCAAGCTTGGTTCAAGTCTCTGCAGCTCCGAAAATATGGACTGTACGTGGAAAAGGTACTATATACTTTTTGTAGGATACATATTTCTCTACCACATTTGTTTGGTACCTATCCGCATGAGCAGCACAGTTCGGTCCGAAAATGACTCTTCACTCATTTCAGGGTAGCCAACCCGCCTCCGGGACAAATACGGCCATGGCGCCATATCTGCATTTGAAGAGCATGGTCTCAAGGACATTCGTACCAAATTCCATCCTTTCATCACCAAATGCACAGTTGACTCATTTTTCGTCCCTTAACGTCCTGAGACTTCTGCCTTCTTTTTTTTATTTTTAAAATATTTTTTTTGACAGCACCCCATTCTCAGGCCTTGGGCCCTTCTTATGGGAGTGGAATATCACTATTTTTGGAAACATATAGTGTATATATGTTAATTGTTCCAAGGGTAGGTAGGAGCGGATGTGCACAGTGCAATGTCGCATATTGCCGATATTGGTCATTTTGTGAACTCCCCCGGGTGGATTAGTCTAGCGGAAATTTCCACCTGAGACGAAGCCAGAGATGGCCCAACTCTGGACGAGATAAAGGGGGGAACCGGGCTGGGATCGAACCCGGGACGTTAACATCCGTGGGCGCATGCGTTAGCAGAGCACCAGTCCGCCTCCCCGCGACTCCTGACTATTATTATTAGTGTAACCCTTGTTGCCTGTTAACATGAGTCAAACTGATATTACCAACTGAATGCATATTTGCATTATTCCATACTCACCATCAATAATTGCAAGAGCACCGGATCCCTTATCAAGCACATCTACCAATGAAACCTGGGAATGCAGAGTGTCCGAGGGCTTCAGCGGCTGGAAGAATTCAATGTAGTGTTCCCCATGCAGGATAGTGCTGAGGTCAAATTCCAAGCCAGGCCACCCTCCTAGCATGAGGTTGGTGGACATCATGGCATGCTGAGCTGGAACTATCCCAAAAGTAGGGATGATGGAGAAATGCTCATCTCCTTCAAACAAGAATTTCAGATAGTCAGGTTCAAGGGTGGACACTCCAAGGCCAAGGGCATATATAATTGCTTCTTTAGGTTCATACGAGAAGGTGCTTCGAGGAGGCTTGTACGTAAGGGCTTGACTCTGTTAAAGGAAATAAAGAGAATGTTTATTTTATTCCTATTTATTTATTCATTCCCCGTTCATTCCTATCCCTTAAAAGTTGTGTTAATCTTTGCAAAAGTATATCTAAGCACACTCACCACGTTAAGCCCATCTGAGGCTGATGCTTCCCTCGTGCCTATTTTTCCTGTCCCAGCCTTCATCTCCTCCAGGGTCATCAAAAATGAGCCTGTCACCTCCTGAATTGAACTGGGTGGAGTTGCTCCTTCCATGTCTGTTGCTTTGTCCCACTTGGCCTGGACATCTTCCAGCGTAGGTACCTTCAGCAGGTCCCCCCTCAAGGCCACTCCGCCTCCCCTGTACCACTGGTACCTCCCCACCCAGCCTGCTGCGGACTCTATCACGCATCCAGAGTCAGAGCATGACTCGTGGCACATCCAGCAAACCACAGGGGCAATCAGCTCAGGCTTCAGCTGCTCCAACAGATCTGGTGGCATTATGTCTTCAGTAAGACGTGAGGCAGCCATGGGGACAATTACGTTGCAGTGGATGTCGTACTTGCGTCCTTCAATTGCCAAAGTGTTAGCCAGACCAATCAGGGCCATCTTGGCAGCACTGAAACAAACAGTTAAAATAAATTCATTCAATTGGGAAAATAAATTCATGATCTCATAAAGGGCATTTCCACGCAAACACGGACATGGCATCGCAAATTTCAACCCCATAAAATCAACCGGAAAGAAACAGGCATTGGAAGGAGAAGGTTCCATGGTTCTGTTTCTCATGGGATTGTGAAATACAATGTCCCGCTAGGCCAGTGGAGACAGTCGAAAATGAAGGAAATGTGGAAGCCACGAAAGTTGAGATGGCACATCATATTCAGGCTTATTATTCGACGTTGTTACGCAAGTTGAGTCCGTGGGCCTTGTTACACGTCCTTGTGGAGGCCCCAAGGAATGACTGTGCATGCAATTCTTGTAATCTGCAATCAATGTCAATGAGTAATATTGGCACAAACCTGACACGTTTCAGTGTCCATTCGTTATGGTGAAACATGAATCTGATCATGTGGGGAAACATACGTGCATATGGCAGTTGTATCTTCTCGAATTCAAAGTAAGTCAGTGAGCCGGACATTTTCGATCAAATGCATCATCCCTCTCAAATGACTGGAAACATCATTTCTCCGCCGTAACGAACGGATGTCCCATGTAGTGAGGCGCACTTGAGCAGGCAAACTACTGCTCTGCAGGGTGTGCAGGAATATTTTTATGCACACACATTTACCAGGTGACACAATTGGACATGTAAGTACCAGTTATGAGACCTCCATCCTACAGTCACTACAGAGCAGTTCCACGAAAAGGTCTTTCCTACATAAATGTGCAAAAACCGAAGTAGTAAGGAAAAATCATGTTAACATAAATTAACATGATTAATTCGGAACTAGATAGCTATTGCGTATGATATGCACCTAATTTCCTGCCACTGTATCATTCTCTACATTGGGAAAGTGATACATGTGCAAAAATTATGCAGGATACATACCGTGTGCTTCAGAATGAACATGACATAGTGTCATGTACTAAACCTAGGTTCAATGTCTCATTCGCATTGGATGAAACAATGCCGCGTACCTGCTGGTCACCTTCACGGGGACTTCAAATTATACAGGGCAGAGAGGAACGGGATGGAATGGGAAAGGTAGCGTTCATTCACCTAATTTCTGCATCACGATTGGGATTTGAAACATTCAAGTGCTGTCAGCTTGCAGGAGTGTCGATACAATTTCACCTGATACAAATGAGAGTCTCGAATAATTTGGCATCAGATGATTTTGAGAAGTGTTCTTGACAAAGAAAGATAGAGTCGTATGTCCAGCAAATTCCTTAAAGTGACTGAAATTTTCTGTATGTGGGTAACTGTCCTTAAGTCATTGTGAAATAAATTAGTGTCTTCAGAAGTCGGGCTATGAACTTGAAGTTGCCTTCATGACAACAGCATCAAGCTCAATTAGGTTTAAACACAGCCTTTCTCCACATAAGGTATTTTATTTTCCCTTTCCCAGTCACTCTACAAAAGTTTGCGTTCTGTTGTCATGCACATCGCCATAAAGTAATAATTTAAAAAAAATAATAATTCATACCCCGTTATCAGCCATCGGCTCTTTAGAGGGGAAGTTTGTTTTGGCTGCAACTCTTTGCTTTTCATTTTACTGTGCTCTTTGGGATAGGATAGGGACGGAAGGAAGCGGCTGTGGCCTATTAATTACGGAAACAACTCCGGAATTTCCCTGGAAGGACCGTGGGAAACCACAGAAAACCACGATAAGAATTGCCGGCCCCGGGATTCGAACCCTGGACCTCCCGATTAGCAGTCGGACGACTTATCCACTATGCCAACCTGCTTCGGTCCACATCGCCATGAAGTAGTAGTATCCTTGCTGCTGTGTGTATTTATCCCTTTTTTCCAAATAAAAAGAGCTTCACAACTGTCGGTGGCGTACGATGTCCATTCGTTACAATCTGTCCGTTCGTTACGGCAGCATGGAGAGATCGGCACTGGTGTTGCCATTTTATGAAAATTCGAAGATCATTACGATTTCTCTTCCTTCATTACTTCTCTTGCCAACGTCGCAAGAAATGGACGTTTCTGACCTTGGAGCTCGCAGATTTTGACATTGTTGGCATGAAGGTGGATTTTCATGTCTCGGATGTGTCAGTTCGTTACGCAGGTTTTGGAGACGTGTACAATGGTATGTTATCATAACGAAATGCATGCACTGCATGAAATGGATTCAGCATAGCCACATTCTCATGCAGTATACTGCCATTTTCCTTGACAGTCTATTTATCCTCTCTGCGAACATTTTCATTGGGGAAATAGCGTAAGACTGTCCGTTCGTTACCTGTGGAAATGCCCTAAACCAGTTTCAAAGCAGGAAGTCAGGCCACAATTTTCATGCAATCATCTCCTAAACCATTTCAAACATACACAAGCAATTTTACCTATAGTTGGCTTGCCCAAAGTTTCCAAAAACACCAGCTGCTGATGAAGTCATAATTATTCGCCCATACTCTTGCTTCCTGAAGTGAGGCCAAGCAGCCTGAGTTGTTCGGAAGGCTCCCTTCAGGTGGACCTGTTGGATCAAATCTGAAAAATAATTGATTGCACATGTTCTCAGAATATGATGCAAAAACACTAAAAAAATAATGTCACTTGGTGTAAACTACAGGCTGCGTGTTTGTTCTCAAAGTACTACCTCGTAACAGCTGCCTACTGTTCTTAATGACCTTTAATGTTTAAACATCCTCTGTTTATGTTACAATAAAAAGTGACTAAGGAAGCACTTAAGAAAGTATGACATTAATGATTAACGGCATTAATGCAGTCTACGTAAGCAGTCTTCAATTGGTGTTCAAGGAACCTTTGGTTTCTGCAAGCCTGCTCAAAGGGTTAGCTAAAAAAAATATTCAGTAGGTGTGATACAGTAGTTAGATAAACATTATGACATAGACAGGATAAGTCTGTTATTCAGATGCCAGAAAATACGGAAATTGGTCCAGATATGAGTAATTAATTAAAGGAAAGAACTAAACAGTAATTGCAGGTCTTAATCATTGGGCATAATTGAACAATATTGTAACGGGTCATGGGAGTGTGTGCAAAGCAAATCAGTTTATAATATATTTATGGTGCAAGGAAGTTCCTGCAACTCACCCCAGTCAGAATCACTGATTCGGGCGAAGGAACGATCTCGGAGGATCCCAGCATTGTTGACAAGGATGTCCACTCGACCAAATGATCTGATGGCAGTCTCAATAATCTTCTCACCATTTTCAACCGAGTTGTAATCTGCTACAGCTTTTCCACCTAAAGTGTTAAGATAACACAATTCATGAATGAATAATAAGTAATTATTGTAAACAATAATGTACACACAAATAGAAACACTCTCTTGCCTGTAACCACTGTGTATAAAAGAATGACCAGCCTTCCAAAGAAATTGAAATAATACTGCAAAACCCATGTAATGATATTTCTTCATTTCCTGAAAATTTTTCATAATAGACAAGCTTCTGCTATATGGAACATTTTCATACATTTATTGTCACATGTTGACCTTCTCTTTTTCAAGGTGCAATAGCACAGCCATTTTTTTTGCACACACACACACACACATACCGAAACCATTTTATCACACAGTCAAGCACATATCAGTCAAGTAGTGGCCTCCATTATCGCAGAGCTCTGATAACTGCACTTAAGTCAGAGTCCACTCTCATCCTCACTCAATGACCTCTTTACAAGTTGACCTCCAAGTTCAACTCTTTGCTTAAAAAATCAAATCACCCCTGTTATACCACATCATAATAATTATACGTGTGACATTTTCATAAATACATAGCATACATCACAGTCTCTCAAGGACACAAATGGACGCTATCAGTACTTGATCTGGATACTGTGTTCTCTATGTTAGGTAGCAGGACTGAGTAATAGCAAGAGCTAATAACTGTTATTAGCTCTTGGTAATAGCTTGATTTTGCATCTTGTGAAGAATACAAGTCACTCAGGTGTTTCGCAATAGTAATGCAAAAACTGAAAACAGGATGAGGAAGCTCCTGATGATTTGCACTATTTAAAAACACCGACTAGTTGCACAGATCCCCTTCTAACCCACTTCTTCTGACCACACTTCCTCACATGCTCATGTGAACCCACCTTTGGCTTTGATTTCATTAACGACGGTGTCTGCCGCCCTGTTGCTGCTTCCTTCCCCTGACCTGGACCCTCCGAGGTCATTGACAACCACGCTGGCACCTCGCTCAGCAAACAGCAGTGCATACGCCTTGCCCAGTCCTGTAATAATTGAGCATGCAATTAGGATGCAGGCAACCGATTCCTCCAGCTTTGTTCCAATATAAATGAGTGCGATGCAGCACCTGCTCCAGCTCCAGTGACCACTGCGACCCTCCCGTCGAACCTGAGCTTGTTCCCTCTTGCAGCCATGGTCCTGGCTACCAAGCTGGTCACCCTAAGCCCCGCAGGTATTATCCTGGACACGTCTAGTTGGACACTGGGCAGGAAGACTCGAGCAGAGAGAGACGAGGAGAGAGAAGACTTCTCTTCTTGTGTTCCACTTGTTCCTGCAATCTCATCGAAAGATGGAGAGGCAGGAAGTAGCGCAGCTGTTTCTAGACAGTAAGCGGCTACTCGCTTCATTTAGCTACAGACGGCGGCGCGAGGTTTTGAAATGTGCATTGATCAATTATTAATTATATTTAACGGTTCATGAAAAATTGATATCTGGATACATCTTTACCAAATTGAGTTTTTATTTTTTGGGGGGGACATGAGAAACAGATGTAGGCCTGCCGGAGTTAAAATTGCTGCAGTATGACTTGGGCGATTACTAACAGGAATAATTTACAATCACTGCGCTTGTGCATAAGCTCTTATTTGAGCAATTCTGACACCAAGATATACGGACCGTCAGTTGCATGGGCATAATATCAGACTCTGGTAGTAAACAATTCGGTGCGAGGTGCTTACCTTTTTCTTTTAGATGCATGTGACTTTGATTCTTGCTTTCATTCCAATGCACAGTATAAATCGGCGTTAAAATAAATGTGGACTTACATCATCCTGAAAATGAAATTATTTTCGACTAATATTTGAGCCCATGTGCCAATACATCTCCAAAATCACTGCTTTCAAAAATCCTGCAAACATTTTAAAAAATAGTACAAAAATGGGACGCGTTAGAATAATGATACTCTTCATAATGGACACATTATAATTTAACAACAGTTGACAATATGAACGTGAGGACGATCATGGCTACATCGACACATCATATAACCACGTCATCAACCTACTTGAAATAGATATTACAAGTGGAACGGAAGGAAACAACAAACAGCAAGTATAGAAACAACCGGAGAGCTACACGATCGTACACATCCTCGGACACCGTAAAGAAAATGAAATCACGTAATTAATGTGTCCCAATTTCCCAGGCCAATTGAGCAACCTCTGTCCGCACTGGGGCCCCGCACTTTGAACAATGAAGTATCGCACTATCCGAATATATAATTATTTTTGTTAAAACGCTCTATTACCACACTTATTGCACACGCATTCGGAGTCCAGACTCTGAGTTGAATGGGCCTGCCTGTAATGATCAGTTAGTTCTTGTACATGTCGCAGAGGACTTTTTCCATGGGAGTGGAGCCGATGGTGCGCTGGAAGAAGAGCTGCTCGACCCTGCTGGTTGGCACGGATCGGAGCAGGGGCAGCATCAGCAGCAGGCGGCCGAAGCGGGCGGGCTGCCCCGGGTGCTGGGCGCGGGCGTGTTGCCCCAGCATCACCTGGGCCTGGTCCTGGAGGTTTTCCACCTGCAACGGGTCCTTCAGACCACGGGTCTCTAAAAGGAATCGGGCAATTATAACAGATCATCAAACTTCTCCTAACTAAAAAATAATATACGCCAAAAAGGAATATAGTGGTTTCCCATATTTTTAGGGCCACCTACATTGGGCATAACTTGCAAGAAATCAAATCTTCTGAAATATTATTGTCTCAAGCATATCGGTAATATTACAATAACCATTGTTTTGTAGAACATATTCCTCAATTTTAATCATTTGGAACCTTATGAATGATAAAACAACATTAAGTCTGCATCGAATTTTAGTGTGACAGTATATTTTAGTCCAACAAAGGTCATTATTTTTTCATTCTTTTTTTTGGCAATTTGCATGTTTAGTATAATTTCTATTATAATTATTTCGTGCTGTGTTACTCGGGAGTCACGATATCACGAGTCTGTCAACTCTCGTACATTGGGGTACCCTACGTATATATGGGTTAAGTCAGATGACAATAATAGGAGGCAGAAAGTTATATCTCTTCAGATATAGCCGGCCCGCCCTTACTTCGACATTACGTCGTCATTTTGTTTACCAACTCCTAGTCAACAGAAATCTGGCAAACACACCCCAGGAACCTCACACTTTTCAAGTTTTCATGGACATGCCCTCATGCGACAATGGGAGTAAAAATTGTTCTACTGTTTAGGCCTACTCCTTATTGCTGTATGAGGGGATTTATTCCATGGAAACTTGAAGCGTGGGTGGTTCCAGGGGTGCGCTTGGCCCATTTCTGTTGACTAGGAGTTGGTAAACAAAACGATGACGTAAGGTCGAAGTAAGGGCGGGCCGCCTTTTTTTATAGGCTGAGTTGCTGACCTTTCTCGAGGTAATTGATCCAATTTCCATTAGCTGCTTCAGGCAAGATGGTCCCATCTACAGTATAAAGCGAAGTATTTTGACAGGTGGTCCTAATAATATGAGCAACCTCTGCAGACATATGCTAAACAAGATCTGAAGCGACACTGACCTGTCTTGAAGAGGACAATGGCCTTCAGGCAGGCAAACTCTGCCGGGTCGACCCCAACAGCCTTGAAGCGCAACAATGCATCGTTGAGTAACCTGACATCCGCCCCCACTTGACTGGCCTTCCCATTGGGCGCACCCTGGGCGTGCTCGGCTGCCGAAAAGAGCGGACTGGCATCCAGGGGCAGGCACCACTGGATGGCATTCAGCACAAACAGCTCAGCCCACGCCTCTTCCAGCAGGATCACCTGAATAAAAGTGACAGAGGTCAGAGAAGTCCTCCCAGGAATAAGACATGTGGTGGGTCACCTGGTCGCGGAAGGGCAGACTGGCGAAAGAGGGCAGGTTCTTGGCCCATTTGACCGCCATGAAGAGAAGCCTGGCCGATGTCTCGTAGATGGTCTCCTGACCCGTGGAGTAGGTCTGGGCCTCCGCGGCGAATGCAGGGGCCACACTCGGAGGGGCAGGGGGCATCGAGGCAGATGACCTGCTGGCCGGCTCCTCGCTGGCCACGTCGATGCTGTCCTCTGATGGCACGAGCGGATCAGACTTTTTGACTCACCCTGCTGGTCACCCACTAGCTGAAGTCACTTAATTAGCAATTATTTGACCGGCAGCAATTATTATTATTAGCCCCTCCCCAGCTACACATGGCCCTATTCATACATTATGACAGCATGTTATATCACGAAAATCTTTCGAGTGGAAAATTCACTCGAACTTTGAGAGAATTTCACTCCACAATGATTTTACTTTCACTCAAATCGAGTGGGAATTAGTCGAAAGAAGAGTGAAAATGAGTGGGAAACTACTCTTTCAGTAAGACCCACTTCATTCAAATTGAGTGGTCATTTCTCTCACACTGAGTGATTTTCCACTCGATTTTGGAGAAATGATCGGTCTTTTTGAGTGAAAATTTTCACTCGAGTGATAGCGTTAATTCACTCAAAATGAATGATCATTTGGCCCAAAATGAGTGGGAAAACGCTCGCAATTTTTTTTAGAGTGTAGGTACCTTCGTCCTGCTCCAATTTGGGGGCGGACTCCAGCGACGGTGGCATGACAGCGGGTGCGTACCGAGTGGAGGCCACGCTCCCGGCAAAGCCCATGGCCAGGGATACGGGTGTTCTGCAAGTAGTAGAGAACCTGAGGTAAGGTTGGATGCCGGGGTTGAAAAGAGTCGGTGTTTGTGACTGACCCGAAGACCCCGACGGCCACGGCGGCCTCTCGCAGCGCCCGCTCTTGGTCCATTTCGACCAGCGCTTCAGGCCGGATGGTCGCTGTGTTTCGGGGCTGCCTTTCGTTTTGCACAGCTATGTGGGATGGACCCAAGGAATCATCAGTCCAGTGGCCAAGACGACTTCCTGCCACGAGGACTGTAAGTCTTCTTTCTATAGTACGCAATTTCAATTTCCCACGCTCAGACCACCCTACAGCTCTCCCAATCAAAATCTCAATGTCCTTGCAATAAAGGTGCGGTTACACCCAATTATAGAAATCTGCCAATTATTGTGGGAGAAGTGACTAAATTTTGAAGCATGCACTGTTTACGTACTTATTAACCAATCTTACTGTACAAAAAAATGTAAAATATCGTGTGGCTGAACATGTGCGTGGCAGAACTTAACACTAGGCCTCCGTAACCCCTAATAGTAACCACTAACATATTAATGCAACGTAATAATTGCAAACAGGACACCTCACAGCACACTATATAATTTTAAAAAAATAAGGCCTACCTCTCATGGATGCAATGAGTGGAATGACCCTTTAAAAGTTGGTCAGCTTAGCGCATCTTATTGACGACGAAGGGCTTTTCCGCTTTGAGCATTTTTTTCCGGTACGTGCCTTTTATCTGCTGCTGTAATTATTACTTTTGCGGTTATGAGGATTTTCAGTTCCCAGCCCTTGATTGACTCCCTTCAAAGAACCCACGGATTTCCAACTCCCCCCGCACATTAATCCCCACCCTCTTCCCCAAAACTCGCCTGAAACATTCAGGATTGCCTGAGAGGAAGCCACAACGACCTCCCCCCCCCCCTCTCTTTCTGTGTGTATATCTCTCCCTGAGGCGACCGAGTGTGAAAACCCGTTGGTTCCCAACCGGAAAACATTGCCACATGCAGTCATTATTAATGACACCCCAGCAGCAGCAGCAGCAGGTTTCCCTTTGAGGTTAGGATAAAAAGGAATAAATTGGTTCCGGAGAATAGGTCATCATCATCATCACCGTGGGCGACACCAAACGACGACTCGACAGCATCTCTGCCGCAATAAGCTTCGTTGGTGTCTGGAAGCGTCTGCCTGAAAACCCCCCGCTGTATGCAAATGTGTGCCCGGGCCTTTTCCTGCTAATTATGACGCATCCTCTGGCACCAAGCAGATTGGCCTCGTTAGCCAAAATCCTTTCAGGGGACCTGGCTTAAACGCGCAACCTGTAAGATCTGACTCACCCTCCTATGTATACAGGCTGGTGTACTATCCAGGAAATCGGCAGTGTATGTAATTCCTAACGCCATTGTCGCAATTTTATTTGGTGCGAGGGTGGGGCCAAAATGGGTTGGATTTTCTGTGGGGGTGGTGTGGGTGGGAAGAATCGATTCGGCTGCTGCATGCTGCGCACAAAGGTCGGCGCCAGAAAAGTATGTCCCCCAGCCTGAAACATTCCCCGAGAGATGATGCTTACCGTCCTTGTTCATGCCCATCTGCAAGCACTTTTTCAGGCGGCAGGCCTGGCACTGGTTGCGATGGGCCTTGTCCACCACGCAGCCTCCGGTTCCGGCCTGGCACCTGTGGAAAACAGAGACCACTGTTTTGTCTATTCTCTATAATCAAAAAGGACGTCCCTACCTGTAGATGAGCTTCCTTCGGACGCTGCGTTTGAAGAATCCGCTGCAGCCGTTGCAGGCCAGGATTCCGTAGTGCTTACCGGAACTGGTGTCCCCGCAGACCACGCAGGTCAGCCCAGTGGCGGCCCTCTTGTTGGCGGCCAGGCCCAGCTGGGGCGGACCCACCCCGGGGGGAGAGCCCAGGGCGGAGGAGGGGGATGCGGCAGAGAGGAAGACGGAGGTCGGGGGCGGACCAGGGGCGGAGCTGGAGGGGGCGGTCGGGGTCAGGGGCCGGGGAGGGGATCTGCTGGCCTGGACCACCGTCTGAGGGGGCGAAGGAACAGAGATGTTCCCGGGGCAAACCAGAGGGGACGGGGATGGACTTCTTCTGCCGGGACCATCTGAAACCGGACACAACACGACACTTCTATGTTCTATTGTAATCAATGACGCTCCTATTCACTCTAATGAACCGTTTTCAAAAGAGTACGACACGAGCACTTTATATGCTCTTCACATGAGAGATGATAAGTACACACACCATTCGAAACCTGAATCGAGTTCCGTTCATGAATGGGATGTTTCTATGCAATAATTTTAGCACTTTTTCGTATTATTCGCTTGTGCCCCGCCCCCTTCATGATTAACAACTAATACTTCCTTGAGAAAAGTTGAATTGGGCTCTTGCAGTCTTAACGATTTAATAGTTTTTATTCATTATTTGTATGCTTCCCGTGTTCACTCATCATGTACCGGTATATTATAGCCTATATAGAGTGCAAGTGGTTGAAATGGCAAAAATTGATTTTGGGTCATTTCAATCTGTTGGTAATATTTCTGAAAGATTTATAAAATATCGGGTACATCATGCATATTGTATAAGTAACAAAATACAGTAATATTACTCCTATTTAAATATAAAATGACAAGGTTAATTCTTCATTCGCCCCTTACTGCAACGGAAAATAATGTACACTCGATTGTCAAATAAGTGTCCCAAATTCTGGTTTAATTCCAACGATCTGCTGTTCTTATTAAGAGGCCATACTGTGTCGTACACCATCATTATATATGGTGGATACGTAATTATCAACCAATTAATACACAAATATCTGGCAGCACCCCCCAAAAACATTGCACTTGACAATTGATTACCAATCTCATCCCCTGTCAAAATGCAACCGCGTAATCCGTGACCCCCCAAGTGGTTAAAAAGAGGGGGCCATCTGCCAGTGTCCTCTCCCGGCATAAGATACTCCGTAACAAAATAATCCGGGTCGAATAGGGGAGAGGAATAAAAAAGAGAGGGGACCTGCAATAGAGAGTGCTGTGTCGTGTGTGTGTGTGGAGCAAAGCGTGATTGTGCGCATGGGCCGTGGCTTGTAAGTCTGCGCGCCCCATCTGGCGAAGGCTTGATTAGCGTGTCAATAGAGTCGCCGTGGGGCCGGAGCAATTCCGGCCTTATTTGCGGCGCGAGTGCCAAGATTGGAGGCCAATCGAAAATTAATTATCCCCAGCGGGGGCTGCACTGGCGTTTAATCAAGCTGAAGAGGCACGAGCTGCGGATCTAAGGGTGTTAGGCGGGAATAGATATGCTAATGAAATTTCGCAAATTGCTCCCCTCCTTTCGGCTGCGAGGCTGAGGGATGAAAAATGGGCGCAAAAAAGGTGAAGGGAGGAAGGAAGTGGGTGGGTGATGGGAAAGGGAAAAGGGGGGGGACATGTCTTGGAAGGAGAAGGAGGGGGGTTGGAGACTATAGCTCTCCCCCCCCCCCTTCCCCCTTTTCGCCTGTAAACAACATCGAGGGATTCCTCTTCATATTCACTTGCAAATGTCTTCCCTGCGCTGGGCTTACTTGTCGTTAATCTTCCTTCATTAAGTGGAGCTTCCGGAGTTGCGGTGTCATAATCCCAAGAGCACCTTTTTCACATAGAACTTGCATGTTTATGCCACGATGGCTGACTTGGCGATACTGATGGCAGTTGGCGGTTTATAAACGCGCGATTTATGCAGATCATAACTATTTAAAACGGAAGTGATATGAGTTTTTCGACTGAATCAGTTTAATGTGGTCTTGATACATGGCGCTGAAATATAGTGCCGGCTTACGTTTGCAAAATAATCCCCACCCAACAATGTGGGATTGAAATCATAATGCAGTATTTAGGTGTTTCATCTATAGAGACGGGAGAATAATCACAATTATATTAACGTTTGATATGTTATTTTTGGTGCACATATACTTTTAGAAGCAAGTTACACATTAACGAAAACTTACAAGGTAGAAACAACTGATAGTTTTTGACAAAGTAAAAGCGATATTCTATACACATCCACATGTTTGACATAGATTTTTCAATGTACGATATGTGCTATAATTAATTTCAGTCATCAGTTACTATTCGCTTCTGTGTAAGGCTGGTAACTTTGCCTTTGAATGAAGACTGCTATTATATGCTTAAAATATAATCTTTAACTTTCTTCCAGAAATTACGTAATATGAATTTTAAAAATCTTGCTCCCAATATTAGCTCAAGATATTTCAAAATGCTTTGTTAGAAGAAAGCTTATAGACTGTGTGCTGTATGATATTCAACAATAATTGAAGTAATGACTACAGTGAATTCCTAAATGAATGGGCTTACATCTGCTTGAACAGCTAATGAATGACAAGGAAGATAGATTATAATGATTCGCACGAGAAAAACCAGCGAATTCCCCTTTTATCTTGATTGCGTTCATGTAACCAGGCATAATGCATTGCCGCTCACTAAGCACAATATGCCGCGTAACTACTTAACCTTCACTTAACATTTATGCAAATGCAATCACTTTGTTGCGTCCCCAACGTGACAGAACCTCGTCCGCAATTTCCTGCCCAGCTTGTCCTAGCTGGTGTGCGTATATCGTAATTCCCTCTCCAGCCCGAGAGTAACCAGTGCGAGACGACTTGAGTCGGAAAAAGAACGCCAACTCGCATAAAACGTCGCAAGTGCAGTTAGACCCAGTACAAACACGGAACCCCCGAGTTGGCGCAGGAGGACAAATCCTCAGGGGAGGATCCACTGAATCCGTCGGCCTTATTTCAGATCCCTCCACCAACTCCAGGGAGAACTCGGAGGGGTGTGTGGGGGGTGGTTGTATATATGTATATACCAGAGAGGTTCTTGTACAAGCAGCAGTCCGCCCTGGTGGATTAAGCCCGTGCGGCCCTCTTCCTTAATCCCGCCCTCAAAGGCATGCACTTTCCCCCAACCCCTCCTGCCTCGCTCCCAGCTAACCTTTTCCCGTCAAAAGCATCAAAGAGGTCGCATCTTTTTCCAAGCGTCAGACGTACTACGGAAGAGACGTCGATCGGAAAGGGAAAAAGCCACGTCTTTGGCGGTAGCAAACGATCTGATCCGCACCAGTTTCCGAATCTCCCCAGCCATAAATATTTATAGGAAAGTAAGTCCAGGCAGCCTAATCCCGTTCTGATGAGCCACAAAAGAGGAGATTCCCCCCCCCCCCACCCCCCTCTTCCTCCTCGCCCACTTCATCCACCATATTCGGGCAAAGGATCATGCTGAAAAGTCACCTCCGCATCTGTTATGCATGTGAGCTTGTGTAGGGGAAAACGCAATGTCATTTCTCCAAAAAGGGGTGGTCTCATGTCAAACAGTATTGTCATGGATATACGTACCAACCATTAGAGAAAGTTGTTTCAGCCTTCTGCACGCTCCTGATACATGTACAGGGTACTTATGTATAATTAGTAAAGATTCTACCATATATGTTACGTGTGGGGGGAGGCGGAGTGGTGCTGCGGTAACGTATGCGTCCACGGATGTTAAGGTCCCGGGTTCGATCCCAGCCCGGGGACACCCCCTTCATCTCGTGCAGAGTTCAGGGTCACCTCTGGCTTCGACTCGGGTGGTATTTCCACAGACTAAACCACCCGGGGGAGTTCACTAAAAATGGCCACATAAAGACATTGCACTGCACCTTGCACATCCCCTCCTGTCATCCTGCCCGTGGGCCCGGGCGCTTCAATAATTAGGTTCCAAATATGTAGCCTACATCGTACAAATAAAGGTCCGTGCTACATGCCGAGAAGGCCAAGCACTACCCGGATATTTAAATATATAGATTATGTTACGTGTGGTGGTCACTAGTTGTTGCTGACTTTAAAGGGACGAAACCCATATTTTTCACTGTGTCCAATGGCTTGTGTACTGAACAGAACAATAAATTGGAATCAAAACACTGTAGATGTATTTGGGTGTATTTGATGGGTAATGCAATATTGCGCGCCTTGAGTGAAAGAGGAGTGGTTTCATCCTAGCTTGTATACAACCGCACCCTTGTATCACGGGAAGTATAATCGACAGGCGCAGAAATTTCCAACATTAGTCGGCTAACTTATGCGCCTCTCTTGTGTACTATCGGACGCAAAAAGAATGTCCGGGGAGAGTCTTCGTTCAGCCTGGTGGAGGCAAACCATTGCACAGATGTGTACACACACACTTGTGTGTACGTCCGTGCTTATCTGCTGAGCTTTTTCCCTCCTCCCTTAGCTACCCAGGTGCAATGGTTTGCCTCCACCAGGCTGAACGAAGACTCTCCCCGGACATTCTTTTTGCGTGCCTATGTACCTTATTGCATCCTTCGTAGTGTAGTCAGGGTGCATCAAACAGAAAAATGTTGATCGGCTTATAGACTATCATACGCATAGACCTTCAGTTAAGAAAAGTCGGAATATGAAAGCCAAAATGTTGTTCACCCTTCCACGAATGCAATTTGCACAAAGTTTTCTTGAGCTAGGCAGCAGCACCGCCAACTGGAATTAGGCAATAACTCAGGAGGGTCATCCTCACCGGTGAGTGCAATAAATCCTTGCACCAGAATATACGTACACTCTGTGGCTGAAACAGTATTCAAGCGTCTAGCCTAATTCTCAAGAGCCACATGAGTCTCCCCACTTGACCGGTATAGTCTCGCTGTCAAGATGAACTTGCCTTTTCCCGCGAAATTGTCGTGGTACGTTGATGGCAAGGAAATTGAAACACGGTCATTTTTTAGTCAGAATAATAATGTAACGTGGAGTTCAATATTGAATTTAAGAATGATGCGGGCAGAGCCATTATAATTCTTACCAAAATTCTGGCTCATTATTATTTCTTACATCTTGACATTAATTAATCTGCTTTAATTTATTGTTTTACTCTTGTCATGTTGCCCTTTTATGCAGACGATAAAATAATAATAAGCCTTAGATTGGCCGAACTGCCATACCAGTTCTGCGGATGTGAATAGATTACAAAAGGAACTCGAGTGACAACATTTTAACATGCATTCTGATCTTATTACCTCTCATCAGTGCAAAGAAAACTGTAGTAATTATTTTTGAAATTATAATGCTTTGCATAGGATTTATACGTACACGATGTATTCCAACTAGATTCCGGCACGTAATTATACAATTCAATTGACTAAAAAAAGGAATTGCGCTCTCTAAGCTACACAGCATATGCGAAAGCAAAACCTTGACGCACTGTAGCGTTCACGAAAATGGAGGACCGCGGAAATAACTTTTTGCACATTGAGGATAAGTTGTATAAATGTAAGAAGAGCAAATTAAAGGGTTTCAAACTGCCAATTTGCAAAGAGATTTCAAACTGTCAGTCTGACCATTAACTCCTGAAATAATGGTTTCACTTAGGACTACCCATGGGTCTATTTTAAACCAAAAGTATACTGTATACTGTACAAGCATACAGGGGAAGAAAAGAATCAAGATGCCAATGGTAAAACCTTATCCAACAAATCATAATCATCATCCGAACATTCTGATCGGTGGCAAATTTTTATCCCTGGCATCTTAATTCTATTATTTCTATGCCTGCTCGTTACATACCGGTATTAAAGAATTGTGTAATTATTTGCTGCGAAGTTTAATTGCTACATGCGGGGCAATTTAACTCTCATTTTGTGTTTGTCACTGCGTAGGAGATAGTCTGCAGATATTCAGTCGTTTAGTAGCCGTGGTAGACGGATCGTTTGCTCTGTATAATATTTCCTACCTACACTTCTAACCTAATAAAACTTATTGCGCTCGTCGGGTATTGATGGCTCTAAGCCAAACATGTATTTTAATCTCGGAATAAACCAAGGGATCGTCATACCTTAAGTCAATGCGGTTACTGAATAAAGTTATCGACCACACTGTATAATCGCAAAATCCAGTTGTAATTGTAATCCTTATGCCATTCGAGGCTTCAAGAGAAAGTCAGACTTGAACAGTATAGCCTTAACGATATTTTAACCAATTAAATAGGGATTTCAAACCCATAAACAATTTGTTTCTAGAAAAACTAAGTTTATTGATGATCGCTTGCGTCGTGTTTCAAATGATCATCGGATATTCTGGATAATTTATTGTTGCCTTTTATTGTGGTCCCAACAAGAGTCGGGGAGTTTTATACATGGACAAAAATTATACAGTATATATATTCTAGTCATATTGGAAGGTGGAAGAAAAACCTCATTTTCAAGTTATCAGGCATATCCTGTCCATGAACTTTCTAAGCGTCCTGAATATAAAACCGCACAAGGCAATGCGTTTTACAATATCAGCTGAGTCCCTACACAATCATTTTTGGCACATATGGCAGTAACATATTAAAGCACTTTGTAGCAATGATTCTTAAATAATTTCGCAAGTCAGTAACATCACTTCCGAAGAGTGCTTGATATTGGTACACAGTTTCCAGTGAACGAAAAAAGACGTCTAATATATACAGTAGCATAACTGTTGATGTGAAAGAAAGCCAAAATGGCTAAATTCGCACCAATCGATAAAGTGAGTTTTTGTGAGTGATTCTTGTTTGTGAGGGATGTGGGTGTCTCCGACATTGATGGAATATCTGCTCACTAAATCTAACAAAAAACTAAGCCGTATTACCTCTCAATACATATTACACGTCCCTCCCGTATTTTAGGGTCATTCTTTCTCCTTGTTTGCGTACCAAAAAGCAAATGGAATTTCCAGCTGGATCTCGCAGGCCATTTTAAACAGCACATAAAAATTATAAACCGACAATAGATATTTACACGCTGAAAGAATAAAGAGGCGCATGCATGTTATTTTGATGCTCCTCAATCACGCATTGACTGCGAAACCCTTCAATAATTTCCTAAGTGACGGTATTTTTAACATCACAATGGGAAATACGCTTCTCATATGCTAACACTACAGTAATACTTCACTATACTGGATTGCTCACGACTGAATTTATGCGACACAATAACATTTTAAACATCCAAGATCTAAGACCAGTGAAGCGCGCAGAACTTATTGGCAAAAGCAGCACAATTTTGGTGTGCACCTATAAACCGACTGAAAGCAATTGAGGAGCCCTGTAGCACAAACATTGTCAATCAAATTCGACATTGTCAATCTGATAATAGTACGCCACATTCCTATAAATCTTACCAACTCTGCAATCTCAGAAAAAATTAGCCACGGAAAGTCACACCAATATTAGATCGTAACGCGTCTATACGTACTGCATGGTCTAGTATCTTCCATTAGATTTAAAATAGCGTCCTTGATGTGTTTTAGAAACATCGAGCAGTAAAACACGCACTTTTAGACTCTTGTGTTATCATCACCGCATCAGTTAGATCCTGGCAAATTAATTACATCAGTCTATATTGTGTGTTATAAAATTTAGCTCACATTGGTAACGCGAACACTTGCCTTGCAGCCGTCTCATCTGCAAATTTGGCCAATAATTACTTATACCAGCGGGGGGAAGAAACTTTGTAATGGTGTAAGGCAACTTACTAAGTACACTTTCACATGAGACGGAAATGAGCGTCCCGGGGTTTTCGCAATACTGCTGTTAGCTCAGTTCTAAAACACACTCTCAATGACACAACACAGACCTAGCTTATCTCCACCAAATAAAATATTCCAGCACATAATTGTCCGCCTCGCTATTAAAAATTCCTGCAGTGATTCGGCAAGCACCTGTCGCATCCCTGAATGGCCGCAGCAAGTGCCTTAAAAATCCGGCCTATCAGCACCCCGCCTCTCATCCTACAATCTATCTATCTAACCACCTAGGCCCTACCCCTTTTGTAAAATGGGCTCCTCATCCGGAGAAGCAAATACGGGTCCATCCATCCATCCATCCATCCATCCGCATGTATCGATTGGGTCTTGGTGCAGCCCCTGGAGGAGCTGATGGCCAATGGGCCGGCTACAAGCATTGAAGCTCACCTGCACCACCGTCGTTGACGTCTGCGGCTGCTGCGGCTGCCGCTGCTGCCGCCGCCGCCGCCGCTGCAACTGCCGCAGCCACGGCTCCAGCCTCCATCCTCCTCTTATTCGACTCGAAGATTGGTCAAGCAGTGGGCAAACCTTCTTCAGTGATCCCCGGCGCAGCGACTGACTGCCGCCTCGTCAAAGGTTGGTCTATAAGTCCTGGTCATGGCGTCGACGTCGTCAGCAGCAGCGGCAAAACTTGGCGTCGTGAAGTCACACCCCAACCCCCAAACTGCGGCTGAGACGTCTGTTGCTGCGACCGTTTGCTGCCGCCGCTGCTGCCACACCTCGAGGGGGTCACTCCTGACCTCTGTCCCGTCCTGAAGCGGCGCGGGGGACTTTTGTTGGCGACGCCCCGTGGAATAAAGTTCCCATCAAAATCCGGGGGCTCCGGGAGTTTGGCGTGTGATTTTTCAAGCCGGTTGCAACAAGGCGCCCTCGTCCTATCATGGCTGATGCGTGCGGGCATCACGCCCATTGATTGGCTGCCGGCTGCCATATCGTCGAGCTCAGCTAATCCTATTGGCTGCGGCGCTTGTCGTCTGCAGCCTGACGTCGTGATTCCATTGGTCGCCGCGCAGCCGGCGTCGACTTGATGGAAATGGTGGATGATAAGTGTAATTCCCCTTTCCCGCCAGCGCGAATGTGATTTTCGGGTCGATGGCGGCGGGCCCCGGCCCCCATTCGACACAGGCCCCTCCCTTCCCATCTCTGCCCTCCCATCCTCCTCTCTGCAGCCTTGTGTCTACCCCACCCATTTTCTAGCCTTGCTCGAAAAACGTTGCCAAAATCATTTTTCTCCAGTTCGCAATTAATAAGGCGTCATTAATATTAAGCCAAGTGGGTAGAGTGTGCTTGCAATGTGATACGATGCGTAGGGCATATTTACACCGGATCTAATCTTAATCACCACGTGGATCAATTATGGCTCAAATTATTGGCGCTTTTAACTGCATGAGTGTCTATTTATAAACACAGATGCAGCATTCTGATTTTGTGATTGTGGGCATTGTTTAGGTGCACATCTTATTTTTAAAATGAAGTAAAATATTGCGCACACTTTTCAGCATCACCTGTCAGGGGCACATTTATTGTTATTTTTATACGAAATACACATAACAAAATCGTTAAGTCAAACAAGACCTCGACTTTTTGAATGTCACTTCGTGCAAAGTCACCGAACGAGTACATGTCACCTCCAAAAATTGCGGCTAATTCTAAATACGATATACTCGTATTTGCGAGAGGAAACCAATTCTAATCGTCTGTACGTTTCTTCTCTAAGGATAGTGAACTGCATGAAATAGGGCAGAATGAGGAGCAATACTCCCTGCTCTTCTTAGTACAAGTAAGTGCTCATGTGCTGATAACAACCCACTTACAATGCATGTGCAGTGTAGCACTGTAACTGTGAACCTCTTCCGCCCGGAGAGCTACTCTGCATAATTTATTATAGACGTGGTCATTACTGAAATACTGTAACTTATTCGCATTTTACTGCAGATATTACAGTGCATGGCGCTAACCCGAACGTGGAACACACTGTATAGATAGGCCTATATAGAGAGAGAAAAAAAAAAAACAGAATCTTTGCTGGTCCAGGTATATGCATGTAAAAGAGTAAAACGAGTTAGGTGCCTGTCGTATAAAGTGCTCTGGTTCTAATTATTACATCAGATGGTCGAGGTATAAGCATAAGCCGCAATGCTGAATACACGACACTTTTCATTCATGCTATTTTCAACTTACAGGACAACCCTTCGCAGCAGAATTATTCGCAGCTAAAAGGTAAATGCAGAACAATCAACGTCCCACCGGAAGCATATCCAGATATGCCAGTGTGAAATTTGAATAGTGCAGCATTATCTTCAAACATTCTCAAGGAGATGGTCATTACTATAGCTAAAAACCTAATATCAGAAAGTCCTGCACCATAATACAATTTACCCAAATCAATGGAACCCAACGCGTGGCACAGATCTACGCATTTCAGGTTTTCCTATTTAATTAACGGCAAAAAAATTCTTTTGAGTAGTGAATTCCCACAAGATTTTTCCAAATTAATCTTAAAGCAGGAATACAAGTTTTGCATGTCTGGTCACTGTCCATTAATTAGTTAATCCCATCACCGGATAACCGTGACACCAGCATAATTATAATCTCATAACTGGCTATTCATCTACTGTACATCATTATTTTCTGACTTATCAGCATGTCGCACCAGGCCCAACACTCCCAAAATAGGAAAAAAAGGAAGTGCAGGTACCGCATTCAAAGGGAGGGGTATCCTCCTTACAAAATCGATGCCCTCTTTAGATTGCTCGGATTGTTTTGCCTCTCAGAAAAGGCGGCAGAGTAAAAGATCTTTCACGGAGAAGGAAAAGGAAGGCACCTTGAGAGTGCCTAGCAAACAAAAGGCCAATATTCCGTGTCAGCTCGTCGTCGTTTTCCCCGTGTGTTTCTCTTTCCCCCAGTCGTCTCTATACAAAAACAGCTCCATTACTTTTCATGAAAGGAAAAGGGGGAATGGAATGAGCGTGGGGCGACAGCCACTTTAATTTCTGTCGGATCGACGCTGATTGGCAATGCAAATGCTGGCCTGATGGTCCTCCCCACTTCTGCATGAGCATTCAATTTATGGTGGGATGGAATTGATTCGCCCGCTGATGCAATGGAAAAGAGCATATTTTGCGTCCAAATGCCGCTTGCCTATTGTCCCCCAGGCCAACACCAAACTCGTGCACATTCACAGCTGGTTCGTTATTCATGTGCTGGCCAGGGGATGCCAACCTCGCCCACTGGGAAGTATACGTATATGACCATGCTGCTGGCTGCACACGACATAATTATACGCATGCCTTTTATTTTTAGAAATATATAGAAACCTGCTAATGCGATTGTGCCGGTTAAATGCAACAAAAACTGATGCCCTTTTTTGAAAGGGAACGAGATTATTAGAGGATTCTGCAGCGACGGCCGCATAGTTCAACCCATCTATTGTACAAGCATTATACTTATTACACGTTGCTCCATTTCGATTCTGACTCTGCACAAAGTTGCATTCCAGTCAGCATCCCATTAAACAATTCGATGCAATGATGAAAGAGCAGATAACGGGAAAACGGACCCTATAATAATAGTAATGTAAACTAAGTTTTTGGAATTTATTATAATTTCTCCACAATAGGCTTCAGCAGTCGAACTCTGTCGTGAAAGACTATTACGTATATACTGTACATCTTATGACTGGTTGGACGGGCAAGAAGAGAGAGAGAGAGACAGAGAGAGAGAGAGAGAGAGAGAGAGAGAGAGAGAGAGAGAGAGAGAGAGAAATCTCCAGCTTTACATAATACGTATTATTCAACGGTTTTCGGATATTATTCTTTAAGTTGCATGGACACAAATGGGTCTTGTTAATAGCTCTATATAGGGAATTTCAAATATCTCTGGTATATAAAAATAGCCTATTAAAATAGCCTATTAAAAATAGCTGAAGTTCTGACGGGAAGCATCAGCCAACTATAATAAGTTATATCTGCAGAAGAGATTATTCCTCTACTCATAAGTGATATGAAAAATAAAGAGTAGTCTATTAACATTCTTGTTCCACGGTTAGCCTATGTCGGATTATTTTGTCCATCTGCACAGTAGGTATTCCTGAATGCTTGTCACGTCCACGATTACAATATGGAAGTTACACAGTCCATAAGCAACATTATCCCATCATGTCTCAGATTTTTAGCTATCACTGTACACAAGCACCATGATCGATCGAAGCATTTTTACGGCTGTGGTACCAGATTTTGCAAACTTGTGTCGCGCACTCTTGCTGACAAAACTATTCGTTCGTCTCTCAGTCGGTGGCTAATCAAGTGAATATTACTCGGTGTAAAGTCTGAACCATGATGGTCTGCATATTATGCTGCCCACCTTGAGTAAGGCTTCTGCAAAGACAGATGTGTGCACTATATTGTGGGTCCATCTTTGAAAATTCAAGTAGGAAAGCTTGAGCCTTTTGCTTGCAGTACGCTGTCCTCCTGTACTACATATCATGAAACGAGTGACCTTCAGCATATTATGTTTCGTCGCTGTCAAAAAGATTTTGGTAGGTGACAGCCTAAGAAATTGCGACAAACAGAGGACTAGGTTTATCGGTGACAATATATTCTCGACATAGGATTACCCGTAGAATATGGCAGAAAAATGCCATACCTGTAGATCAATCGATAGTCAGATAGATACGATAATGCAACTGTTAGATTTTGGAGAAAATACTCTAAAACTTTCTGCCCAAAAGCATTGGTTTATTAATTGCCACAACTTTTGAATAATATTACCGGTACTACAGTATGCATTCTTGAAGAAGAGACTTTAATACCATCATTGTCTAAATATCGTCTAGCGATTCTAATAAGTATATATTACTGTGAAAATCTTCTGTACAACTGCACTTCATGAAGCATTAAACAGCATAGAAATCGGACCTCCACATCCGAGCCTATCCCCTGCATCAGTAGCTCTGCTGGCCACCAATATTATGCCCCAGGGGCAGGATGAGGAAAAATAAGTTAGTGATTCCTCTGGAGACGGTCTTTTGTTGTATGAAATATGGAATTACAATCAGCCAAGAAATGTCTCACGCCCTGTAAAGACGTACGCTGGGAATTCGTTCAGTGTGAGTTGCATTAATCCAAATGTTTATCGCCACGTAAGTGTGTCTGATTACGATTAGGTGCCCAATTATTTTCATACTCCCCTGAATTTCCAATACATTATTGTTTTGGAAGTCTGTTGACATAAAAATGGTATATTTAGCTATTTGTACACCCTTAATTACAAACACTCTGTAGTAATGAAATCTTGTATCTTTGCTTGAGTGACTGTGAAATATGTTTATCTATCAAACAACTTCATCATATATACTTTTTAATCGCTATAAAATTGCTCCATATAAAAACGTTGCCATAAAATCAAGCCTATAGTAAACATACCGGTATACCTCGCACTTTGACAAGGCTCCTGATGTGATCCCTTACCAATTATTCCCCAGTTTTCAAAATAATGCTATAATGTAGAATCTAAGACAATTTTGCACTAATCAGGGTTGACAATAACCTTCACTAGATAAGCCATGCGTACTAATGATATCAGTATTTAGATTACTTGTTTCTATCACACCAATATTCAGCGATATGAAATTTTAAAGTCACAATCAGTATTAGTTTTGTAGCCTGCACAGGGTGGTTCACTTCCAAAGCCCCCAATTCAAGGAGGAGCTAGGCAAAGAAGTTGTGAATTATTTACTCTACCATTCAATTTTAAGAGGAGAATCGATCACAACAAGTGAAGGTGGTTCTGATTGCACAGATTATAAAAGGTTTCATTTCTTTGAACTAGTTGCTAGAATGAACAATCCCAATGTCACAAAACTTGTCGTATTTTAAAGTTAACTACAATGAAAAAAGGTAGCCATTTAACTTATTGAAGTAGAAGAAATACACGAGTTTTGACTGTACGATGGTCAAGTAAAGTGGTCTGTAATACCACATTTGTTGGCATGCAATAATTTTGCAAACAATCTACAGTACATTGAAGACACATCATAATAAATTGTAATTTCTTTATCTTTCTTATCTGTAGAGAATATCAGACAAATTTAATGGGAGAGAGACGACTGTCGCAGCTGAAAAATATTGCATTGAGGTTCTCTGAATTCCGATCTTCGTGATTTACCCAATTTCTTTCTTTCAGGTGGAGTCAGCAAGCAGCCAATATTAATTTGTTCCCAAGAGCAATATACGACTGCTGGGAGTGTTTGCATTGGGGTACAGTAGGTTGCTGCATCATGATGATGAGCAAGGGAAAAGAGCTCACCTGCCAGAAGCAGGTTGATGTCGACGGGGCGCCTCGTCGGTGGGCACAGATTGCAGTGACGACAAGTGACGTGTGGCGGACTGCGTCGCGACGGGGCGTCGGCAGCGGGTCGGCGGCTGGAGGGGCGCCAGCGGGGCGCCTCGGGGGCAGCTGCGGCCCCAGCTCGGCCTCTGACAGCGGCGGGGTGCCCACGACTGCATCTGACTGATGCAGCACACGACTCATCACTATATTGTACTGCTGCTGCATCCGACTACTACGCTTTACTGTCCGAACCCGACCGACGTCTCTTTCAGCACAGTTTTCCGCTCGAATTGAGCCGTCTAGGGGCTTTCTGGACGAACAAACATGGATAACCCTCAGAATGATGCTCCCTCTTCAAGCAGGAGAAGGTTTTCTGCACGATATCGGAAAAGAAACCTCCAGCAGTAATCAGTTACAAAGACTGACAACTGAAATGGTCAAAATTGATTTAAGCAATTGATAATACATGCTTATAGGGATTGACTCTTACTTTATGATGATCAGGATGTTTTTCTGCTGGTAGAGTAAATAAGTCACTTAGAAAGACATTTGAAGACATTGAAAAATTAAGTGTTACGCCTTCAAACTTGAACCATCATGTCTCAAAATCATTATATCTGTATTTCCAGTGTATTTAAGTTTTTAAAATTAATAATTGCCTGCGGGTGATTCAACAATAAATAAAACTGCTTACAGATTGTAAATTGCTTATTAATAGATGATACAGTATCACAGTACCGGTAGCAATGGACGTAATTCCCTTCTCATGTAGGGCAAAAAAGAAATAATTAGTCTCGATTTTACTTCGACTCTGTATATGCCAATCTTAAAGCCCAAGAAACACATTTCTACGTTCAATCGATACATGGACGCATAATTGGGTCATTTCCGAAGTCTTCAAGACATTTTAATAGTCAAAAGGTTTAGGACTTTAGGTTGAAAAACCTGACTTTTACCCAGCATCCAGGAGAGTGGCGTAAAAAGAATACCATTTGCGACCGCCATGATTCACCATGTACGTAATAATTATTGTAATGCACATGCAGAACCTTCATCACCACTTACAACGTCGTAAGTCTAGTCATCCAACCTAAAATATTGAGAGTAATAAAAATGCTCCCGTAAAATTAGTCTATAAATAAAATACTAAATTTTCAACTCTCTAAGTGGACTATTGGCGTTTTCTATCCGATTTCGCATTTTTTATCCGGATTTATGACATGTTGATTATGGATATATCTGATAATTATTTTAGCCTTTATTGCGAAGCCAGCAAATACGTAATCATGAAAAGTATTAGCTTCTATTAGGTATTATTACGCGGCCGTGAATCATCCTCTCATGCCCTGAACTGTAAAGGATATTTACGATTAGCATTGGTAAAAAAAAAGGGGGGGGGGGCATCTCACGTCGACGACAAAACCCGTTTTGTTGCATGCGAGACTCTCCTTGGGGATTTAAAAATGATATAATATGAGCGGCTAATGCTGTTGATAGACATTAATAGCAATTCTGCAAAAGTGACTACTAAAAATAAACAGCTTATAGTGCCAAAAAATATAGCCAACGCATTCGGACCAGGTTTTGGGTCACCCTGTATAATAAAATGGCAGAATAATATTGTAAATTTAGTTGTAATAATTTAGTGTGACACTGTACCTATATATGTTACAAGGACGAGTGTTCACACTTCGAGATTTGCACTTGGAATGGCTAAAATATTATGCCCAAACATGATGAGGTTTACAAGAGAAATCTGCCTGAATCCTCTTACTGACTAACGGAATTACAATATTAAAACATCGAGCATGAACTGAATATAGCGAGTAATGCACCGGAATATGTGTAATGCAGCCTCAATACACTGGCTGCATACTCAATACCTGCCTAATACTATAATCCAATTCATTCAGAGTGGGGGAGGGGGGACATAGGCCAGTTGCTTGGAAAAAGCAAGTTGAAGGATTGTCAAAGGTGTGTTAAGTATTGCACCTAAATCATGCACATTTGGGATATTCCTTCCTCTGTTATGCTAACGGTTCAGACGTCTACACTCAACTTCAACAATGATGGACAACAAGGTCAACAACAGCTCGATAGACTGGAACTCACTCAAAAGAGTTTCTCATGGTCTGACTTGAAAAATTAGCTTCAAAGATAAGACAATGTAGAGAACACTGCAGATTGCTTCTAGTAACAGTGTTCACAATGTATTGAAATAGTTTTCGTAAGGCAACTACAATATAATGGTATTGTACAAAACTTTAGAAGGTTAGATGATATACATGAATGTATTCATGTCTTCTAAAAATCATGTTTATAAAATGATTATCTAATTCATTAATATTCAAATACTTTATTACAATATAATTTCCAGGAACAAATTCTGCCTCCCGGAAAGACTGACGCGACAGCACAGACTATGTACGTATATGCCCGTATTTAGTCCGTACAGGTTTTAACAATGCTAAGAGTTAGCGTTAGACTAATTGCCGTACAGCCTTTAACAGAGAACGTAGGTATTTCGAAATAATTGCGACTGCAACATCTAGCACAGAATTACAGTAGGCATATCCGTTCCGCAAAACTCGCCATTTAACTGCATTCAACTGCACAGGAATTAATAATTATCCTACATAATCCTACTGCATACCACAGTTACCATATAGGTACGTACCATAGGTAATTCAGTTTCACCCATGTGGCACTGTGGTGCGCATTGGTCATATAGGCACTTCTTTCTTACAAAATGTCTTTACATTGTTACCATTTCACATTGATCGCACTTACAGTTAGTTTCGACAGACTTCTACGTAAGTAGTCCACTGCTGTACACAGCTCAAAAACCTGCAACCCCTGATATCATCATTACATGCCCTGCGAATATACATCAGTATCATATATACACAGGAAAAGTGAAGTGAAGGGTGCACGCTTGACGTGAGCTGAAACGAGTATCGGTCCTCGAAGTATATAAGAGGATTGTGCATTGGGATGGGGGAGGGTCCAACAAAAGGCCGAAAGTTGGAGGATTTGGTGCGGCAATGATCGACCTCCATAATGAACCTTGAATCGCTTCCTAATCTTGTCAGAGCAGCTCAATGGATGAGGAGATTAAAGCTGGGCACCACCATACTCTATCCGCCCTGGCGAATGACCGCACTCCGCGTCCAGCATTTTGCCCTATTCAATCCCCGCCATGATGGGGATAATTCACTTTGGAAACACGCTGCAACTTTCCTACTGCAAATCAACCCCTGTTAGCAGAAAAAGGATTGCCTCATGGAGAAATGTACAGGGTGAGTCATCTATTCATTGCAGTTTTGTCTCACCTTGTACACAAGGCTTCCCCTCTGAGTTTAGTTTATCGTGTTTATGACAGCAATTTAGAGCAGGTGACGAACTGTTTCGGGAAGCGCAAAAGTTTAGACGCTGGAGTTAACTCCTACTCAGAGTTGACTTAATTCGGGTAAGAAGCCGATCTGGCAGGGAGTGCAAAGTTGGAGCAAACTCCGGGAGGGATTAAAATGATAATCCCGGAGGCGAGGTGTGCCGTCTGGATGGTCTGGCAGGCAAAGGGATACTCTCAGAATCCCCCTCCAACCCCTCCCACTTTCAGTGCCAGCAGCAGCAGCACCCACTTCGATTAGCCAGAATCGATGCTTCTTTCCAGCAAGCATATAAAGAATCCAAAAGAAGACAATAATAATGACCCTTCTCTAACTTGTTCACTGGAAGCATTTTGGCAGTGAACTGATTAGGTCCTCACAATAGGTTGTCATGACCCTCTTTCTGGCAGCCAGGCATTTCCAGTCCCCCCCAGCCAGCCTCTCGCACGCACGCCCGCCACTGATTCAATTACCAAACTTCGTTATGGCAGGCGATGGCTGTATGCGGCCATTAATAAATTGTCCAAATGGGATTCAGCGGGAAGGCAGTGCACGCCTGGCGGACATCAAAGCCACCCACGGCCCTTCGTTAGGCTCCCCCGCCGAGCTTGCTCTTTCGCAAACCCCCCCGACAGGCTCCTCCTCTAGCTCTCTCTCTCTCACACTCTCCTGCAGCACCAGAGAGACCTAACAGTTATACAATCTGAACATAACCCCGGACAGCTTAATATAAAAATGGAGGGAGAGAGAGAGAGCGGGTGGGGGGGGGGGGCACAGGCTCTTAAACCCTGAGGGATATTATGTGGACTGTAAGCGACGCATGGTGAATGTTATCATATTAGCGGGAGGTTTATCATCACTGGTGGTGGGGTCATGTGCAACAAGTATAGGGGGCACTCACTGGGAAGAGGACGAGTTATGTGACCTTTCAAATGGTTGGATGAGTAAGGCCAAGGGATTGAGAAGTAGGAATCGCAGTCCAATGGATCTTGTACAAAAATCTTACAATGGCATACCCATCTTTCTTGAGGTAGTAGCATAACTAGGAGACATTGCATAAAAATTCAGTAGTAGTAGTAGTAGTAGTAGTAGTAGTAGTAGTAGTAGTAGTAGTAGTAGTAGTAGTAGTAGTAGTAGTAAGTAAGTACGAGTAAGTACGAGTAAGTAATAATTTAAAGCTTACTTTTGATTCAATGTTACGATTGCTAATATACTGTACATGTAATTGAAATAATTTATTCTGAAAAAGAAGAATTTGAAATAATTGTCAAGGCGCGTCAATTCCCATTTGTGCAGTTGAACATTAGCAGCATAAGATGATTATGAAACTTTTGCGAATGTTATTATTTTGACCGCTGTTATAAGGCGATTCTTTTGAAATGTTTTTTTGTTGCAAAACGTTATTCTCAAAACTATATGAATTGAGAATGGATACGCAGCCTTGAAGGTATCATAATTTCTCCATTATGTGTTTCAGTTTTTCATTTGGAAATAATATTGAGCTCTGGCATTTTCAGACGAAATGCCAATAAAAAAATCTGGCATAAACAATAACGTCAAGAAATGCTTCTGAAAGTACGTAATACCTAGACTAGAGGGAATAATCAAATATTCATAACTTTGCTTTGAAACATTGAAGTCTCTCAAAAAATGTAAAATAAAGTATAACACACAATTCAGATATAACGGATAACCAAGACACCTATAATGCTCATAACTGTAAACTGCCACGCGTAAGGTGGGTTAATTCGTAATGTAATAGCAGTTATAATCGCAATTTGAAATAAAGTGTAGGTCTATTGGATAAAAGTAACACCACCAGTATTCCCGAAGCGTTATGTAGGTAAAAAAAGTATGAAAGTTATTCAATTAAAAAGGAGTCATTTCACCATCTAAGAGGGTTATAAGGAGAGAAGGTGCCGTGTCGTTAGATCTATAGCCTAACGGCTCGGGGTATTCCGAACTTCTCTTTTTCTCCAGACAAGTAGCCTACCCCTCGAAAAAAGAGAAGGCAAAGTGTAATGAAACTCGGGAGTACTAAAGCGAACCACCTTCATAAACCGGGCCATTGGGCTTTCCAGCAACGCCATTTCATAAAAGTGAAGCAGTACCAACTTTCATTCACCTTGATTTGATGCGTTAGAAGAGGTTTCTGTCAGGATTATGATCGGCCATAAAGCTCGGTAGACAGAGTAACACTGGAACTATGCGTCAGGCTCACATATAGAAACTCAAAGAATCTTATTTAATAGTGACATTCAATAAGAGAAGCACATCACTATAATCAGAACACAAAGCAATGTATAAGCCTATTAGTTCATTGCGTTGTCAATGCAAAGCCAGCAGCAGCTGATTCTAGTTTTATTTTGTATTTTTCCGTTAAGTCGGTTTTAGAGATAATCTCAGTTGACTGAAACAAGTGCATGATATGAAATAGGCTACATATTTCACAGGTATAAGATGCTTCTGAAGAGCTCGGCTACATGTTGATTAGCATCTAATATTTATGAAAACCATTAAAAGTAACTGATATAAAAATAAGAAGCGTATTGCTGGCGGATGAAATTATAGCTTTCAAATACATGTAATAATTTATAACAGAAAATATTCTGCTCCAAACCGAGCACAAACCAATGCAACACATTTTATGACAATTCCCTCAATTGCAACAACCACACATATCCGAAAATAACGCCCGTCCAATTAGTATTCCCAACGCAAAGTGTAAAACAACGAGCCTTTTGCACGTCCCATGTACTCATATATCACGCATCATTAACTTAACAGTACGTGACTGCTATTTACATGAGTGTTAATAGTTAAATAGTAAAAAACCTCGGCAATAAAATGTGTGTGTGTGTTGTGGGTGTGGAGCAGGGCATGTTCCGGTTGCATACCCTCCGGATGTCTCCATTGTCGCAATTGCAGTGGAAGTTAGTAGTCTATCCGGGTGAGTCGACAAGTGTCTGCATGGCCCGATTACACAGGCAATGACGTCAAGCGGAAAAGTCCTTTCCCTGGGCTGAATTTCGACGCGTTTCCCCCCCTCTCATGCCCCGGAAAAAAAAGAGAAGTGGTGCCCGTATTGCACACCTGCTACCTCTAGGCTATACCCGGAGCGTCGGTGGCGTCGGTGGCGTCGTTTCTGAAGGGAGGCTGGGGGTGGAGCCATTTTCCCCGGGCAAGTGGGAATATTAATTGCGTACGATTTCCGGGGCATAAAGCCGGGGATCCGGTGGCGGATGGCGTTCCGGGGAGAAGGCTTGCCGTGACAGCCTAAGCCCCGCCGCCTTTGAAGAATGAAACGTCCTTTTTAATGGCCGCAACCACCATCCCCCCCGCTCCCTCACTCCCACCCGGATTTTCCGGGCACTGGGATGTGCTCTCCTGCCGCAGAGCTGCTTTACATAAAGCACCAGCCTGCTGCTGCATTTGCTGCTGCTGGGATCAATGCGGCGCTACACTGTCATGGCGGAAAAGGGACGCCCCCGACGCTGCTCATGCTGCACCGCCAGAGCCAATCTTTACAATGAACAGCACTTTATAAAGTTCAGTTGATTACGCGAAAACTGTTTCACACACTAAAAATATAGCAATAATTACACATCACATCGAGGACTCAATTGGTGCTTATATGAGGCGGTATACCAGTAATTAAAACCAGAAACCGTTGAAGGCAGAACATTTCTTCCTTTTTGGTCGCAGCATCCTCCCTGGAGGATAAAACTTGGCCCCCCCTCACAGAATTCAGTGGATACAACTTTGCTCCTGTACATTTTCCCTCTTCCACAGCAAAATAAAATCCCCTCCCTTGCCCCCAGTGTTTGCCAGCCATTTGGAAGCGGAGGCCCACTTCCAACGGCAGTTAAGGAGGAAGACTCTGAAGAATAAGGATGACGGAAGGTGGGGGAGGTTGGAGGGGGAGGGGGAGGGAGAAGAAGACGACATTCTCGTGGCGACGCCGACGACGGGGAAGCGACAGTTTCCCATCGTCGCGAAAGGAGGAGGGGGGGACCTGTCGCCCCAGAAAATATATCTTATATTGGGTTGCCATCGGCGCTTTTCTGACTGTAATCGATAAATTCGGTTGGCTGCCTTTAGCTTTCTATACGGACGCACTCTTCCTGTCACCATCACTTGGCTTTCCCCCCAATGATTTTATTTCACTTTTTCTGATTTTCCTTCCGCCTGGGACGGGGCAAGTCCAACACACTTTTCGGGTCAGATCCTGAAATACAATGTATTTCACCGGACGAGACTGAATCGCGGCTGTACACAGCAAAATTTTTTTGTTGCTAGGAACCAAAGGAATCTGTGGAATTGAGATAAAAGGTGGAACTCATCAAAGCAGCACCTGAGTGGAAAAAAATAGACAATTCGAAGCAGGCGTCCTAAAAAGAAACCTGGCGGGGGTATTGAGGGACACAAAGTAAAGTGGAGGCAATCACACCTACCCTCCCCCGATTTTCAAACTCCCCTACCTCTCTTTTTGATATCCCTCCTCCTCTCTCCCTCCGGGCGCAGATTTGATTGGATTGCCGGAAGCGAAAAATCCGGGAGCTCCCCGACACGCAGCAAGCAATTAAAGGCGGCCCTCCAATCGCAGAAGCACCTAATCCGCTTTCCTTTTACGACCCCCGCCGTACAACTCTTGCCCGGAATAAGTAGTTTCAGGGGGATACTTGTGACTTGGGACCCGGAGAGGATCCCCTCCTTTTTTGTTGCCCTATTTGCAGGTTAATGAACGTCACACACTGAGACCTCCAAACTTCATAATAAAAAAATGCAGCCTGCTGCTACAATACAGACACTGGAAATGTTTGTAGGCTATTGTGTGCTGAAAGGGACACCTCTGCACGCCTTAATTCATCATTATTAATCCAGGTAGGCCTACTGTACAGTTGTTAAATTTTTAGTCATTTATTATGTTACTTTTTCTGCTCATAAAAGTATTTGTTAAATCTTACAAAAAAATAATTCAGGCATATCTGGGTTAATATAGTGTGGGAGTTCATATTATAAATTACCCGGATACAAGTACCGAGGTGCAACAACTTAATAGGCCTCAAACTTGAATAAAATAATGTTTTCATCTAAATATGCATGAATTATTATGATATTATTTGTTAATTTTTCAATATTTTAATGTGCATATACGAAGAGTTGACATAGGCCTACTGACTTAAAATACAACAACTGTACAGTACCAGTGTGTCAGTGTTCCATGTAAAGGAAGCCAGGCTGGGTTATTATTATTATTATTATTATTATTATTATTATTATTATTATTATTATTATTATTATTATTATTATTAGCAATGGTTACGCAAGCAGTGATGTTGGTGTCGGATAGCAGACCAAGGGGTTGACCACACCTGAATTTTCGGGGATGGCCTCGATCAAAGTGTCAATTTGCTAAAACTGTCCGGTCCGGGCCCACAGTTGCCGAATGAATAAGTTAATCCCGCGTCACACTAGTAGACTGCACATCCCCGGATTACCAATTGCGTCACACATATATCCAGCAACTAATTACTGATCTCGGAGATTTTCCCCGGTTGCAGCAGCAGCATCAGGATGGAGGGATGGTCAAATAAGCTAAGGCCCCAGGAGAACCCTTGTCCACTTTCAACCCGATTTCCCCCTCCCTCTATGCCCCCATGCTCCTCCGGATGGGGCCTTAATCCGGGGCTTAGCACCGAGCGGGCGCCCCATATCCAATCTGGCTAATGCGCGGCCGCATTTCACCGCGTCCATTTCATTAGCACGATCGATGCCCCGTTCGCCAACCTCCCAAAGATGTGCTCTTTCAGGGGACCATAGAAAAGACCCCCACCATGCTGGTCACCTCACTCCCTCCACATGCTGCCCCTTCCCCATGGTAGCATCCCCCTGCATCAACTTCCAGGGTCCGAATCCAATGCCCCTCCTGGGCAATAAATGCATCATTCCCGGACACTTCCCCGACACAAACGATCATAATATTAGCGCCTCCCGACAATGAAAGTTTGATTAATTCGGTTCGAGGGGTGGTCCTGCTGGGGGAGGGAGGGGGGAGGATAACGCCCCCCTTCCATTGGACAAAGCGCCCACTTTCAGCGCAGATTTGGGAACGGAGGAGAGCAAAATGTAGCAAACTGACTGAGTGAATTACTTGCCGACTTGTCTGGTTTTCCCCATTGTTATTATGGAAAGATGCGTCAGGTTTCGGTGTTTGATAATGGGTTCGGTATTCTTGCATGATTGACATTCTCGGCATGCGGATAAAAATTGTCCGAGTCACTTATATGCATATTAGTACCGTATATTTCTTCTGAGAAATTCCCAGGAGGTCGGTCGAAAGGTTTTACCACCCTACATTATACAGGATGTACTTCAATTACTTACCAAAATAAATCGGCTTAGATAATAATTTTTCCACCGCATGCCTATACGATCACAGGATCGCATGAGAAGTTCAAGAGTTCTCATAGGAATCTTAAATACTCCGATTCAAAGATTAAGAAAACATTTCAAAAATATCATTTTCAAAAGCAACAATCAAATACAGTATGTTTATCACATAAGGAAGCTCTTTTACTTCCAGCAGAAATACGGTACTGAAACTGAATTTTGCAACATATATTTTTATATGCTGTACCGTATATTTCCACCGAGTGATGCCCCTTGGACACTATACTGCGGCACGTCACTGTCACATACGAACTTCAAACGCAAATATGACTGCCAATTTTATGCTATAAACTTGGTATAGGCTATCTACAAGCGGAATAATTCTGGAAACAATATTTAAAAGCCTTTCTCAGGTGCTACATGGCACCAGTCAAACATATTCTGGTTAATTGATCGGTTATTTGCAGATAATTCACTGCATAATGTACGTAACTGTATTATTAGGGCGCCAATCATGCGAGCGGTCCCACTATTTCCTATGGTTACAAATGGCTCTGTGCCACGCCCCATTGCCGTTGGTTATCACAACTGCTACGATCATATTAGAGTCTGGTCAGAAGCAGTAACTTGCCATTTAATATCAGTGTGAAATGTCATTTTAATGATTTAAACTGCAATCTCATTAGATGTGGCGGGCAATTGCTGAAGCGATGGAAGTGCCATAGGCTATGTTGGTGGTAAGTACATGAAGTGATCCTCTGGTTCTCCGGAAGTTCGACCTTAGAAACTGTTGATTATGCAGCGACCAGTTCAGGTACGTCAAACGGGGCAAAAGTGAGCGTCCTCCAGAGGAAGGAATCCCAGGGGAATCCCAGCTGGTGGCATCAATCTCCCCCCTTCCCCAGCATCACCTCTTCTCCCCACCGCATATCCGGGGCCATGAAGTGCCCCGCAGCCCCCGATCCGGCGGATTAGGGCCCGCCGATACATCAACCGCCCGTAAGCCCCACCCAGGCCCCTGATTTATACGGCACTCGATCATCCTTTCAATAAGAGGAGATGGGAGGGGGGCTAATCCCCGGCCACAGTCAAACGCAAAACAATTTACACTAATAGGATCGAAAGCAAGCCACCGCTCACCGGCAGCAGCAGCAGCAGCAGGGGAGGGAGAGAGAGAGAGAGAGAGAGAGAGATGCTGGTGCATCTCTCTCATTCCTCCAGGGAAGGATCAGATGCTGGACATGTGCACCACCGGGCTTCTCCGGATTGTCCTTCTCGGACAAATGCGGTCCTAAATTGTAGGGGTGAGAAATTCCGAAAACACCAACCCAGATGGAAACGCATGGCTCGGGCCACGGCTACAAGGTAAAAGTTGACTCGATGATCGCGCGGATGCATCAGCAATCATAATTTTCTTTCAAACATGCGGAAATCTGTCTACATAATATTCATTTTAAGGAAATCACGCCTTTGGTAACGACACAGCTCAGCATATTATTTTAAATGTTTCACCATCAGGTATAGGGCTGATGCCACATTTAGGCCAACTAGGCAGGCGCCTAGGGTGCAGACCTAAAGGAGGCGCAATGGTTACAGCTTTATATACAAATTACTAGCAGCGGAGCCCGTTCTTCACACGGCCTGTTTCCATGGTATAATCACCAACAAAATCCCGTTGCCATTGGCAAACAAAAAAACAAAGGAACTTTTTGTCTTACATACGTAGATTTTGAAAATATGTTATTTATTAATTTATAGCAGCAAACCCGTGTGTATATACTCGTAGTGTCGGGTACATATAAATGTTGAACTTGGTGTCAGTCAACGTACGCAGAAGTGATCGAAAGCGGAGGGATAATATCGAATATCTTTATGGGGAGCCTTGGGAGCCCGTTCGTAAGTACAGATCGCAGTAAATCACACTAAACACAATAAGTCAGTTGGCCATTATCAAAACCAGGCTACCTATTTCAGAACAAAATTTCCAGGAAATGCGAATTTATGATTTTGCGCTTTTTTTGATGGCCCATGAAAAAAATTAACATGTTCATTATATGCTCTGCCATGTCTCCTATCACATATATCCAGAGCCTGTCCAGAGCATGAAAATCACAATGATCAACTGAAAATATATTATGATACCCTGGTTGTGAAACTGCCAAGGAAGATTTCCTATACTTTGTTCAAGCCAGGCTGATAATGCAGGTCAATACTAAAAGTTCTACAAAACGCTAATTTTAATAGCATAAGTGACGAATAATGAAAGCATAGTTACAAGAGCAATGAAAAGCCATAATTTGTCATCCAAAGTCGTCTTCATTACATTGGTTTATTTCCTATAGTTATCTAATTTATCTTTCAATCAACTGGTTTTCAGAAGTTATACTAAAGGCTGGTTCAGACACTCCGGGTGATTTTGTTACGTCCATACAAATTTCGCATTTATTGTAAATGATAAATAGGCAGACAAATAAAATCGCACTTCTGAGGAACGATGGTATTTAGCCTGGACTATCCAATTCCGTTGCTAACTTATTTTTCGATATTTTCGAAGATAGACTGGTTGTGATAATGACCTACTAATTTAGTACAGTAAGTACCTATTTTTCGCCGCTCCATTTTACGCCGTTTCATATAAACCCCGGTTTGAAAATGACATGTTAAAAAATTTTAAATGAAAAATTGTTAAAAATTGACGATAACAATACAATCTGATAATAAACACATCACTGCAAACACTTCTGGGTCCAAACACACGACTGTAAAGGCTTTTTGTTTTTGTGGTGCTTTGTGGCGGGGACTATTGATAAATGCAGTACCGTATTGCTGGTCTCGGTATTCCCCGAAGTTTGTTAAATACCCTATGTGTACTGCAGTTCTTGTCAACAGAAGGGAAAAGAGGCCTCAGAACCCGATGACCCTCAACCTGGAACCTCCCATTAAATGTGCACAATAAATGTTTCAAATGGCATTAAAAACAGCCATTTTAGTACTGTCTGAGGGAAATTTTTGGAAATCTTGGAACCAATCTCATTTACTTTTATTATAATATACGTATTGTCTCGTTTTACGCAGTTTCACTTTCCGCATCACATCCTAATGTCTTGTCATGAATTACTACATTACCATGTATAATGTACAGGATTTGAAAATAACAGATGCACCGTTACTGAAGAAGGAGAAGAAAAAGGAGGCGAGAGAAATGAAATTTATCACGGAAGGACTTCTTGGATAAATAGTTATTTACTGTGACCTCCACTGATAATGATATGATATACAAAATAAAAGACCAGGACATCAAGTAGCAATCATGAAGTTGATTATACAGTACCATGGCTGGTCAACTTCAAAAGTTTGGAGCTAGGATCTGAAACGCCAATACCTTGAAAGTTACAGGTACCACTAAATATCTGCAACTGCATCTAGTAGCCTACAATTCAATTGCAGACTCTGAGGTCCACCTCAGGTGAAACTAAGGTATTCAAATTTCATAGGCTCATAAGATTCTATTGTAAATCCCACTTTCGGGGCCTTCCATTGTGACCTATGATCACTACTCCACAACCACGACCAAACCGTCATCTTCTATGGTAGTGAAACTATCTTCTGAGATGTGTAACTCAGTTTTGGCAAGAAGAGGACCTTGAGCATTCTTCCCCCAAGGTCTTCAATTAGTTACAGAGCGTATCACATTAACATCTCTAACATTGTACTACAAGTTAGTAGTCTGCTATGTTATAAATGGAACACATTTCTACTGTTTGCATTAGCTGTAACAAAATTTCCTACTATCCAACATAATTATCACCAGTAAATTTTTTTTAGCAAATTAATGCAGAATTTATCTATCTTGCAAAAATGAGTATTAAACATGCCTTAGGGAGAATGGATCAAATCCCAGATCTATTACTCCATGCCCTAGGGCAGATGGCGCAAATAATGTTGCAAAGGAATAAAGTGTATTTCCATATTCAACCTGAATATTATTTTACAACAGAACCAAAGTGACTGCCAAGAGTTCCATATATGCAGGATCCACACCTATGACACCAGAGTGGAATATAAAGTATCATTTCAGTCAATACACCCATAAAGCAAATAAAATGAAGATAATTCAGATCCATTACAACGTTTCATTCATAAAACTTAATCTCCATCCAAAAAGAAAATTACACATTGTATAAGGCAGATGTGTAGTACTTATCACTATTGGCCCCTATAGTGTTCATTTGCATGCCTACTGACAAGATATTTATCACAGTGGGGTATCCATTATTTTCCCAGGTACATGTGACTGGTACATATATCACATATAAAATTCCATAGTCACAAGCATAGTGATGGGTCAGAAGCTACGAGTTTACTGTGAAACTTGTGATGCCTCTCGAACTAAGCTACCATATTTTATGTAGCCTTATGAACATTGACAATGACACCAATAGTATACAATGTTGTTGGAGTAGAGGCATCATGGTTTTACAGTGAACTCAGCCCTCTTTCCTCAGTCCATACCTATCATTATGTTTACAACTGTACATTAGAGAAATTCCATTTCTGCTGACAATGAAATGACCAATTTCCGCCTAAAGGTATAAACTCGCATCAGTGTGTAGCCCAGTCTTTTGTGAGGGGGTCACACTTTCACAAATGTGATTCCATATCTGTGAGGGTGAAGAGTTTGGTGTGGTACCATATCCACAAAAGTATGACACCCTCACATCGTTCATCCTGGGTCAGATTTTAAACCAGTGATGCTTATCACAGATTTCATGAGACTAAAATGTTCTTAAAGCACTTGGGGAAGACTTAATTTTTGCCACAAATGAAGCTCTATTTGGACAAGTGCATATTTTATTGCCAGAAAATAGGTAAGCTTACTATTTTCTGTGATTAAACAGTGAATTGAGGTTCTTCACCAATTACCACACACATGGATAGCCTACCATGTGTACCCAATTTTTTTTGGATGCCTCGATTTTGTTTATGTGCTATTACAATTTTGGAATGAAGTACCATTGAATCCAGATATAACAGACTTCAAGGAACTGCGGAAATCAGTCTGTTATAACCAAGCTCTGTTATAGCTGAATACACAGGCCACATATGGAAGTATGCCGGGAACGGCCTTTCAAGTCTGTTATATCCGAATTCAACTGTATAAATATTCTTGACAAGTTGTGTGTTGCAATATTTCTTGAAACTTACATACCGGTACCTCAAATTTTCCACAACTTCGGAGTTGTTTTAGCCCCCTGGAGATTCAAGCTGAGAAGTTCCAACACAACTAAAAATCCTTTGGCAAACCTTTCTTCCACACTGTGTCTTTCAAAAGGGTTACTTCAGGCAAATCTAATATCTCCTGCACAATGTCCTTGAATCCCAGCTGACTTGCCATGCAGTATTTTATTTCCAGGTCATTTGTTTCAGACACCAGCTGTTTAAGCCTGGATTCCATTCCACGATTCAGCTTAAACTCTTTCTGATATCTGAAAGTGACATAATATGGCATGTCAGTGACACAGCTGTTATGTGACTCACTGCTCCACTGAAAGTACAGAATAAGCAGCAGGTTTACCTCTTCACAACTTCCTCCACAAGTGAACCAGTTAATGTCATGGCCCTGTGGAAGTCTTGCAGAAAAGTCATGGAGCCATTAACGACCACTTGATGATACAAAATTGAAGCCCAGTCCACAGGATGGTTGTATGCCTTTGCCAGTATTAGGCCCTGGGCTAGGCTGCAAAATTAAGTGCTTGACATGTGAATTGATAAAAAAGTGAAAAATGAAAGAATATGAGAGGCATTAAATAAGTTACTGACATAAACCAGTGCAGACATAGCTATGATTTTATGGGACATCACATTTCATATTTTTCATATATTTCATATTTCATCACATTTTCATATTTTCATTCCTTCAAGGATAAGTTTCCAAGTTATACAGGGTGAAGGGAAACTCACGCCCAATCGCCAGGTAGACTGATAGTACTCGCAAAACTAATATAGGGATGTGCAATTAGTTTTGGGCGCCGTAGCGTAGTTAATGAGTATGGTGCCTTTAAAGTTTGGTGACGTCACTACCGTTCCGCCAGCTTCTATGAAGCAAAAGCCAGCTCCGGGTCCCTTGCCTTGGTCCCCTAACACATCATCCATGTGCAATAGGTGATCAAATCCCGTCAGAGTAAGAATCCGGGTACAACACTGGTTCACTTTGTCGTTTTTACCTCGTATTTTACCATCTGGCCCTTCTACACTTTAAAGGTGCAGTACACATTAACTACACACCCGCGCCCAAAACTAATTGCACGTCCCTATATTAGTTTTGCGAGTACTATCAGTCTACCTGGCGATTGGGCGTGAGTTTCCCTTCCCCCTGTATAATGCCACTCATATGTGTGAAACAAAAATTATTGATCATTCCATAGTACCAGTCAGCCCCCTGACACAAATATGATACGGTAGTTTATTATAAAAGGCTCCGCCAGGCGGGGACTTTGGCGCTGGTGTGCCCCCACAGCCGGCTACCGCTGCCAGCCACCCGAATCCTAATCTGCGAACGCCCTCCAAGGAAAGAATGGTGTGGGTTGGTTCCGAAGGCGCCCAACCTGAACAGACTCCCCACTAGCCGGCTGTGGAGGCTCACCAGCGCCAAATTCCCTGCCCAGCGGAGTCTTTTATATTAAACAACCTTCAACACAGGGCTAGGCTGGATGTGTCAGGGGGGTGGTACCAGTAATAAATTGGAACTGTGCTGTGATAACAATGCAACATAAATTGTTCACAAAATACTGTGCAACACTTTTCTTAAATAACCATCCTTACTTGAGCACATTTGACATGAGGTGTGTGATATCCTTAGGTTGAAGAGACAGGACAGAGTAAGCTGGCTTCCCATCTGGCACTAAATTGAGCAAATACTGCTGCAATGCCAGCAGCTCTGCTTGATTTGCACAATCTATTGCTCTGCTCAACTTATCAGCTTGCATGTAGTACTCAGCAGCATGGGCGTAATTCTTCATGGCCACATTCAAACTTTCACTTGATTCCTGTGAGTTAGCAAGTGCAGGACAGCTTCCTTCTGTCTTTAATCCTTCGTTTGAAGCTAACACCTGCTTCACAACAATGACAGCTTCTGACTTCCACATTTCTGCCACCTCTTTCCCCATCATAAAGTGCTGGGCAACCAGTCTGAATAGCTCCCGGTCATCTGGGCAGCTGCGCTTCAGGTAGTCCAAGACAGCCATCTTATAAGGGGGATGTTTGTCCACTCCCTTACGCAGAAGGTATTCAAACTGTTCACACTCACGCAGGATGTCAAATATGTAGTTCAGTTCTGAATAGCGCTTGATGCCTGTCAGCAGGCGTACCTGAAAAATAACAAGATTATAGTAATGATCTGATTCCACTAAATGCATTTAGGGTATAACGCAGTTGTACTTGCCACCAATATTTGTCATGTCATAAAATCAGTTAACTATTAATCTATCAACCAAAATAGCTTAAATTACATGATCAATGCAAAAAAAAATCCTAGATCCTTTGAAAACTAACACTCTGCCAGCAAATTGATAAAAAAACTGGTATTTCCAAATGTAAAAACCTTTTCCATCGCTTCCAACTCTGAAATCAATATTGCAGTGTTACTTATACTACACAAGTTATACTTGCCAGTAGTCCCCACTGCTGCTCCTGCTTCAGTGTCTCAGCCAAAGACCGAGTTTTCCTCAGGACCAAGCATATCCCTTCCATGTTACAGACTTGAGTGTAACAATCATGAGAGCGTACATACAGCTCAACTGCTAATGGCAGAGTAACACCTATAAAATTAATAGAAATATTGCTATCAAAATACGTAACCGGAACCTGTGTAATATACCTAGTATTAATCAAATTGGAAAATTTCCAACACTGTACCATCTGTACATGATGAAGCCTTTGCCATGAGGCGATTTCCGAGTAGGCTGGGATCCTCACAAATGTTGATGAGAGAGCTGAAATGGGCATCCAATTCAGATGACTTCTTAGGACTTTCATTCTCCTCAGCACGTCCATGCTTTTCTGAAATGACAATACCTGCTAGAGAAATACTGGTGCCTTGGTGCTCGATTGCAATACAGAGCTGTACCTTTGGTGATAGCAGATACAATCTCACCACACAAGAATTCAGCCAGGTCACTCTGATTTATCAGCATTGAAACTACTATTCCACGTGCCAAATCATAACGAGAGTCTAAAGATTCATTCCTCAGGATTTTTCTCATAAGCGAAAATGGATCTAGGCACCGGACAACAGCC
>JYFJ02002352.1:0-58532 GCA_000934665.2 Catajapyx aquilonaris
AGTAACTTATGACCAATACACTATGTTAGCTGATGAGGCAGGATGTCACCTTCTTCATTGATTGATTTGTTTCTCCTTTTGCTGCTGTTAGTATTACTAACTTGAAGAAAAGTATCAGCTTTATGAGCTCGAGTTATTTCCATGGAGAATATTGGTACCTACAAGAGAAAAAGCTCTATTGAACTATGTTCAAATAGCCAATCCATTTATCTAAGCCAATCAGGCTGGAAAAACATCATGACTTATAACTCCCAAACCAAGGGCCATTCAATTCAAATTCATTGAACCTTTTTCTCTTGTACCTCCATAGGCCGAAACTGGTTTCAATAAAATTGGGCTCAGGTGGCTGACTTCGTTCCCTTATTGTTATCATAACCTGTTGTTCTCTTGCCAGCTCATAGACACTCAGCAGTTTAATAAGTCACTGTCATCATTTTCAGATCAGTCAACTTCAGATACATCTACCACACCCAACATCCTTACTTCGAACAAATACACCATGCCAGAGGAAGTTCCAACACCTCGAAGTGAATCTGATGGACAAACAGTCATTCTTTTAGTTGTACTAATTGTGATATTAATAATTTTCGCAATATGCTTGTGCGGCACAATTGGCAAAAAGAAGCCCAGTCCAGTAGGCCTACGTAACATTGAGGAGGCATCATACGTCCCAGCTGTTCCAAGGGAGACAACAAGGCCAAGGACTCAAGCAGAAACAATAATACCAGCTGCATCACTACAAGTGGTGCTCCCACCAGAGCCATCAGCACCAGAACCATTACCATCATCCTCTCCCCCAGAATATCAGCAAGTGATCCTACCTCCCGAGAACGAATCTCTTCCACCACCGTATGAGTCACTGTTTCCATCTTAGTTTCTTGAGTATGTATCATAATATTCACATGCCACAAAAGTTTCATGATCAGATCATCTTTTTGAATGACTTTTACTGGCAAGTTTTTTATTGCTATTGTTGAGTCAACAGTTAATACCAGTGGTAAACATGATCTAATTATATACCATACTTATTTTTGCTATGGGAAAGGACTTAATGATGTAGCACCCAATATTATATTACACACTACTGCCTGAATATTTGCTACCTCATTTTGATACTGATAGCAATGGGTACAAAATATGTTGTAAGCAACGTACAAGCTAAAGCAGATTGTGGAAAAGGCTGGTGTAACCGTGAATGTTAGATTAGTTAAACCAATCTCCATCTTTATTTATACATGGCCAAAAAATTGTGTTCGACCAAAACGCCCCCTGTACATGGTGTAATTCTTCTGAGATCTTTTCAATGCATCATGTTCTGTATGGCTGTCCTTTTTTAGTACCCCCAGGAAAAACTACCACACCAATGTATCTAAACTTCTAAAGAGTTAGCAGTGAACACCAAGTTATCGCATGGGCAAGTTAGCATCAGTTGTCCAGAGTGGACCCGTAAAGTAGTGATAGACTACAGTACCTATTTTCTCAACCTTCAACTATTGGGTGGGATTAAATGCGAGTAACTGATTCCAGTTGCATGTGCACATCACACATGTACAGTGTAACAGGATCACAGGATCTACCAGTAGGGAAGTGCCTGTGAAACTGGAACAGATAATAATTCACTATGCCCGTAATTTCGTCATTACCTTGCTCCATTGCTGAAGGTATACGATGTACTGTACCATCATGCTATAAATTGTTGTAGCATGTTGTATAGCTGTTTGCAAGCCAGGGGGTGGATTCATGAAATGTCGTAAGTTCGTCGTAACCGGTCATAACCATAGTTAGTTAATTATTAGTAAATATGGTTACTACCGGTTACGACTAAAATTTGACTTGTCTCCGACATTTCATGAATCCACCCCCAGAAGATTTTTTATGCCCATGCTGTTTTACCATGTGACATGGTTCTAGTATGCATGATCCCATAGTTGCAGGCAAAGCTATCCTTACCACCCCATGGGATCAGATTGTAACAATTTGTGACTTACATAAAAGGCATGTGAATATTTTTGATTATCAATAATTCATGCTGTATTGAAAGTCTGTTTTGATTTGGACACACTTGGTATGAACTGTTCCATGAGTCAGAACTCTTATAAGGTGTCATTGATGTTGTATTTTTTGCATAAAATTACCAAAGAAATATTAGGCTTGTAGCTCTTTTAAAAATGGACAAAGATGACTCCTTGTCAGCATTAATGTATGAATTTTGGATTATGAACTGCCACACCATGAGTGTCAAAAGTCAAGTCAAGTTGTTTCACTTATAGTCTTATAACGTAAGCAATCTACCACCACTCAGGCGTTTTTATTCTGTACCTTTATTTTTGGCGAGAAAACTCTTTCACAATTATTTCCTGTAGAGAATTGTAATATCCATTGTTGTGAATGCAGAACAAATTATGAAAGGAGTTGTCCAGCAAGTACGTCATGCTGACCTGCAGCTTTTTAAATCCCACACCGGTGTGATATGTACAGTACTTCACAGATAACCCTAAATGCATTATTAACAAGTGATTTCCGAAAAGGGTTCTCACCATGCCTTACTCTAACTTGTAAGTTACAAACCAGGTGGAGATTTCTTTTTTAAGCATACCACTATTTTTACACTGGATTTAGCATGGATTATGGACCATATGTGTGCTACACTTTGCCAATAATGCCAGTGAACAATATTTGAAAACATAGCCATTGCTACATCATTTAGTGATTAATAACATTGTACAATTTTGTAACATCATAAATGCATGCATGAAAACTCATTTTATATTAGTTTTGTCCTTCATTTTAGTGCCAGCAGATATTTTTGTAAGATAATAATGTGCAATAGGGTGATCATCTGGAAAGTCTGAAATTTGAAACACAATATTCTAGAATTGTTGACCTTCAATAATAATAATTATTATTATTTATTATTATTATTATTATTATTATTATTATTATTATCATTATTATTATAAATTATTTATTTATTTTACTGCTTATGAACGGCATTGTGATGTAATTGTGCCTCTGAGTACGATTGATATTTACTACTGTGATTCCCAAGCATGATATGAATCAAATACTGATACCAATAATTCAAATGTGAGAATTTGTGAGAAAGTGAAAGTTTGCCAGGGAGATGACTGTCAACAGCACCTCTGGGTCAGACATCACCTGTCATGGAGACTGGAGCCTGTTTACATCACCATAGAACACATCATGCTGGAGCTAGCAGTCAGAGAAGGTGGATGCAAGTTTGGTGGGTTCGAGAATTTTAACATCTTGGATCTTGGCCTCAACACCATCACCTGGGAGACTGTCAACAGCACCTCTGGGTGAGACGGCACCTGCCATGGAGACTGGCTGTTTACATCGCTATAGAACTCAACATAATATGGTGTTGAACTGTTTACATTTTTTATGTGTTTACATGTGTACAATTCGTGAATGTTTTGAGTGTATGTATGTTCATGTCAATGATGTCATCCATTTCATCATCATCCTATCCATTATATCTTCTATGTGGCCTGACGAATTGAGTGTAGCATCCCTGAATTATTACTTGGGGACATCAAATGTTGCACTTTCCAGATGATCACCCAAAACATATGCCAAGGTTATTTTTTAGACCTGTTGTACACCATTAATTTTATTGAATTTCTGTACTCTTGCCTTACAATCAGTTTCAAAAATGTGCATTCATTTCTTGTTGCATGGCTTTGGATTACTTGTTCCGATAAAAATGCATAAATGCAGCAATGTCTCATTATTTGATACTACACTTTACCTTTTGTTCCCCTTTGGTTAAGATGACCAAATCCCTTCTACAGTATTCTACAGTATGGACAGTAGTTACTTTAACACATCATTTTTTTAGTCAGGGAAAGAACACTGGTAAGAAGTACTCTCAATGTGCATCTGGCTTGCTCATGGGGTATATTCTGCAGGCCTCGAACCCACTCTGTCCAACACCCTTGACAAACAGCTTTTTTTGGGCTCCCATTAAGTCTCCACTGACTCCCAAGCTAAGAAATGTGTAAGCGTCCGATTTCAAGCCATGCGTCTGAAGTCGCCCCATTCTATGGTACATTGATGGTACTGGTCCGCAAGCTGCGCTGAGCATCAGAACATTGAAGTGGCTATACTCTGTAGCACTTTGTAACACCTACAGTAATGCATGCCACTTTCCCCCAAAAAAAATCCTCTGCAATTTTGTGCTATGCCATCAACTTCGAAAAATGGGATGAACATGCCAGTACAGTACAACCATCGCAATAAGATGCCAAAATATGCTCGTTAAATCTGGCTGAATTATCTTGGCTCATTTCATTTGATTATTAAAATGTGGACGCTTCACAAGTATCATCATGAAACAACCACTGAATGTTTCCAAGAGCTCTTGATGTTTCTGAATGTGCTTCAATGCATTATCTATCCTGCACTGTAGGCAACCACACACAAATGGGAGGAGCAGTGTGAGCAGTGCTACCAGAGGGAAGTCACCTGGCTCATGTGACGTCACTGTGACTGATGCTGTGACCTCCATAGTGAGTTAGTGACGTCCAGTCCGCCGAGGGCCGAGTCCGGGAACTGACCACTTGTGCGTCTTCCTGCTTCCGCATCATCCACTGTTTGTGTTCATCGCTGTCACCGTTTGTTTTGCTCCCTTTGGGCAGAGCAACTAAGTAAGCTTCGAGTGTCATACGGTGAGATCAGCTGCACGCACGTGCAACGAGTGATGCTGACAACCCTTTTGGTCAGCGCAGCCTCCTTATTGTTCACCGCATCCTTGCTGCTGGCAGCAGCTCCTGGTGCTTCTGCCTATAGACATTACCGTAAGTGGGGACGATTCTGTGGTGCACATAAGGTGGCCAGGATGTGTTCATTTTTATGCTGTTAACCATCTCGATATGCAGAGACCTTGAGGATTGGGTCCAAGTTGTGCAACCCTCCCACGCAAGTCAACAACAATGGCAGCAGCAACGACTGGTTCACTTTGCAGCTGGAACCACAAGGGGGGTCAATCTCCTACTATGTCACCGTCAAGCGAGGTGGTGATGATGGGCTGGTGGACCCCACATCAGCACCTGCCTTGTCACCACCAAGTGTGCCCCCTACCAGAGCAGAGCGCTGCAGGTTTAGGGTGGATGCTGGATGGGAGTTCGGGGTGTTGGCCACAGTGCAGAAAGTGGCACTGACACCAGGTGACAATGCGACATGCAGGGAGCATGTTAAGGTAGAGTCACATCTCCCGTGTGTGTGTGTGTACATTGATGGGTAAGGACTTCGTATTTTGAAAACTCTTCAGAGTTACAATGAGGAGAAATGTTGAAGCGACTTGATGCCAGAAAAGAAGGTGGCAGGAAAACAAACCCATATATGTGAGCCGAGTCATAGTCTAGTGTAGGCTTGTAGGTCAGCCAAGATACAGACTTTGAAGATGCATTCATCCCTACCATGCCAATAAGAAACGTGCCACTGAGGCTTTCTTTTTTGCTGACTCTCTCGAAGCATCTTGCCCAAAGACGATTGTGCCTACACAAGTAGGTGAAGAGGGTATGAAAGGATTAAGGAGGGAGTAGCCTAGTATTGGCAGGAACAACCAAAGAAAATGTTATATTCATCTCCAGTAGCATTCTTATGGCACTAATTTCTTTACAAACAATTTTTATTTTGACAAATTATCATCATTATGTCATTTTGTGCAGATAATGTTAGTGATCCTCACTTTTATGTCTTTCAGTTTTCCTCACATGACTTGCAGTCTGTGAGTGATGAGTTGTGTGGATACAAGGATGAAACACAAAACTCTCCGTTGTGGAAACATAGCTACAGTGTCAGTGGTCCAATGGATGTGGATATAATTACGGAGATACCAGAGCCAAATGGAAATGCAACCAAGAAGCTAGATAGTGTGGTGATGAAAATTACATTTGTGGCATTCTTAAGTAAGTTCTTTCGTGTTTGAAAATGTTTTCATGGTATCATTTATTACAATATAAGTGTTACTTTTAAACAATGTGGTACGAGGGTGGTTCAATAATTTATCTACCTGAGTATCAAAATGAATACCTTTATTGAAATCCTCCTAATCATTTTTCAATATAGTCCCCCCTGAGCTCTACACACTTCTTCCACTTTGTCTCAAGTGACCTTAGGCCGTCAAAAAAAAAGTTTCCTGTTGGTCTGCAAACTACTTCATCGCTGGAGAAACCCTGGCCACGCAGGAATTTCTTCCAGTTTCGGAACAGGAAATAGTCACTTGGGGCCAGGTATGTGCTGTATGGTGGATGGTTCAGTGTTTAGAAGGCACATTCAGCAATGGCGGCCTGTGATTTGTGCGCCATGTGCACAGGTGCATTGTCGTGGAGAAGAAGAATGCATGATGCAAGTTTCCCACGACGTTTGCTGTCGCAGAGCCCTCACAGTTGCAGCATAGGACTCCCCAGTGATGGTCTTCTTGTTAGACATGAATTCCAGGAGCAGTTGGCCGTCTTCGTCCCAGAAAACAGTGGCCATGATCTTCCCTGCGGAGCGCTGCACAGGGAACTTCTTCGGGGTCGGAGAACCCTTGTGCTTCCACTGCATTGACTCTTGTTTGGATTCTCCTGACTGTACTCTCTGCGGGAGGCTTTTTGCATTGGCCTGAGCATTCTGGGCACCCACCTGGAACTGACCCAGGACATCCTCAAATTTTCATGGATAATTTCCCAACTGTTCCTGATGAAATATCCAAATCCTGCACGATTTCCGCAACCTTGATTCAACGGTCCATCATAATGAATGTCTCCACTTTGTCGCACATTTCCTCTGAAGATGCACTCACCGGCCGGCCTGGGTGGGGGTCATCTTCAATTGACTCCCGTTCCCATTTGAACAGCTTACTCCAGAACTTGACCTTGTAGGCCGATGGTGCACCATCACCAAACAGTGTTCCCATCATTTCATGGATCTCTTTTGGTGTTTTCTGCTCTTTTGTGAGGAACTTAATCACCGACCTATGCTCCTAATCTACAACTTTCTTCGCAGAGAGGCAGGCGCTATCACTTGACATCCTGTCTCTCAGAGGTTGAACAACCTACTGTGCTATAATTTGGTGTGAGTCATCCCAAGACATGTATATAGCTGTATGTGCAAGTTCGGACTTGCACCTCTACGCTTTCATACTCAGGTAGATAAATTATTGAACTGCCCTCGTAGCATTGGCCTTCCTCGCCACACAAAAGCACCTGGTATATTTCCTGCTTGGCCTCAAATCTAAGGTAAAATCAGAGAGTGAAGAGCAAGAGTCAGGAGAAATGCTTGTGACATTGAAATGTATTAAAAGCGTGCGAAGAAGATGACAGACTTCTTTAAAATGACATTTAAATAATACTTGAAAATACATCATGTTTATCTTATTGATTTGTAAGTAAAAAATTACTGGAGCTAGATTTGTTAGAAAATTATTGTCATCCAGGAAACAACTTCCATCAAACATTTAAAACAAATGCTGTGAATTATTGCAGGGTGCCCAGCAGGCTTGGGCATTTGGAAGCGCTGTCCTGATTCAGATGTGTGCCTCCATCCGGCCTTGTTTTGTGATGGTGTTAGGAACTGCCCCACTAATGAAGAACCATTTTGCCGCTACAATATTCAGCCTTCAGGTAATTTTACAAGTCACAATACTAGGCATTTTTGTGTACTTTTCCTTTGGTTATTTTTACAAGGCACAAACAATGCCATGTAAGTGCGGATGTGAGGATAAGACAGTAGTTTTCTCATACTGTGGCACGCACACACATGTTTGCGGCCGGCCTGTGGGGACCTCAGTTCCTGCCCTTTTTTGAAATCTGTACTGACCAAACCTGACCTAACATAACATAACCTACCCTACCCTACCTAACCTAAACTAAACACTCCGCCTACGCCAAGAAAAATTGACTTTAAAAGAACTTAATTATAGGGACATGTCCCCACAAAAATGGTAAAAAACCAAATTCAAGCTGTTACATCCCCACAGTTATAGTAAAACAACCAATCAGGTCCCCACAGGCAATGAGTGTGCAGGCACACACACACACAAATGAAACAAGCAGGTTGTTTGCCACTCAGGAATTTTATCTTAATTAAATGTGATTATTGAATGAGTGCATTACAAAAAAGGAAGTATTTGATGTAATATAAGATATAATGAAGCAGGATATATATATTAATCCAATGTGCCATTTTTTCTGACACCTTTTTGTACAGTCTCACAGATGAATAACTTTCATTTTTAAAGCCAAAATCTCATAGGGTTGAGATAGCCTACCAAAAATTTTTACTTTGGCTCAGTTGACATGGCATTACCCTGTTTTAGAAATTGCTATTGTGCTAATATAAGTGCATTACATCAGGATAGTGCAAGTGGCAATCTCCACTCGTGCCGCCCATGTCAGAAAATTTCTAAGGGACTGCTGTTATGTCCAGCCATGTACAGTTCTGGACATTAATGGTGTCATACTGCTGGAGCTACGAGGTGCTGGTGGCAAAAGAGCAAATGAAAGTGGTGAATTAGCTACCAATACATCGCTTTGATTCACTATTTTTTAAATAATTCATACCCCGTTATCAGCCATCGGCTCTTCAGGGGGGAAGTTTGTTTTGACTGGAACTCTTTGCTTTTCATTTTACTGTGCTCTTTGGGATAGGATAGGGACGGAAGGAAGCGCCTGTGGCCTATTAATTATGGAAGCAACTCCGGAATTTTCCTGGAAGGACCGTGGGAAACCACAGAAAACCACGGTCAGAGTTGCCGGCCCCGGGATTCGAACCCAGGACCTCCCGATTAGCAGTCGGACGCCTTATCCACTATGCCAACCTGCTTCTGTTCGATTCACTATTTTGACACATCAGCTTGCAGCTCCAGCAGTATGACACCATTATTGTCCAGCACTGTACATTTGTTCTAGGAGAACATTACTGCAAGGTTTATCCCTGCAATGGAATTTGAGATCCTAATTTTGTTAGTAAAGTAGTTGTATGAACCTTAGTTCAAGGTACAATTTGCCCATATTTTGTGATAATCAATGCTGAATTCTGTAGTTATCCTTAAATTAGGGACCTAAAGGTGTGCCCACAAGGTAGCGAGAACCAGTGTGTTTGAGAAAATGTGAGCCCTTCTGGCATGAATGAGAAGCCAAAGGACGAATAGGGTTCTAGAATTTTGGCTTCTCATGTACAGCCCCGATCATAAAGTTGGAGACAGCAGGCTCTCCCCTCCAGCAGGGGGCTCTGGCAGTACCCACCATTACGGTATCAAATATACTGTAATAAATACACGAACACACTCTTGAAGCAGCTAACGCAACCCAAAAAGAGTCAATTAGTATGAGTCTGATAAAGAAAGGTCAGATAAAACCCACAGTGTCTCCCACTTTATGCTCAGGGCAGTACCTGTGAACGCTTAAGTCTTATATCTTATATCTCCATTCTAATAATGGACTAAGAATCACTTGATATGCTGGATTACTTGCATTGGTAGTGTTTGTTATGAATTAGTAGGGCAATATTCATTGCATAACACTATGCTTTTCTAGGTCCAGCTACTGAGAAGCCCAAAGTTCCAGATGATTATCATGAGGAAATTCGCAAGGAACCAGCAAAAGGTGGAATGGCTTGGCCATTGCTAGTGTTTTTGATTGCCATCCCAATAAGTCTGGTAGTTTTAATTGGCGGTGCCATTGCACATTTTACCAATGGGAAATGCAGCTGCCATGGTACTGACAGAAATAATCACACCAGAGGAAGCAGTCATTTAGAGCCTACATTTGAACCATTTGTGCCATGTGAAGCATCAGCACCACCTTTTGAAAACCATGGAACGGTTATTAACATACGAAACCTGAATGTTCATTTTAATGCCAATCATGGACGACAAGGTCACAATGCTAGACAATGTGATGCCATTCTGCCACCATCATATGAGACCCTCTTCCCATCTCACTGATTCTGCAATCCTACCCCTTTCATATATGTCTGCAATTTAAAGGAACTCTTTTTGTCACTCAGATTTTAGGCAGTGCACTGCCCAGTTTGTTGAAGATGGGAATGAGTATTATGAATTACTCACTACAGTTTTAAACCACATCTTGTGTGGATTTGGAGGCTTTTTCATCGTGTCTGCAGGAGGCCTGCTGCTAGTAGGGGTTCTTGTCCTTTTTAAAGATGTACAAAAAAATAATTGTCATTGAAACCAAACAGTGGTTGTTGCTGGAATATTTAGACATGAACAATGCCCACAAACTTATTCTGCTCTTGCAGAAATTATTTTTAGGTACAAGTACAATAGAAATCATGAACTGTCTACCTGCAGCCCTCACACAGCCATGTAGAAATACTCTTAGGTCAACAAGGGCGACACGGTGGCGAGTGGTTAGCGCCGCAGCCTTCCACCTCCAAGGTCCCGAGTTCGATCCCCGGGTCGGACGGAGGATGCTTAAGTGGATAGAGTTTCGATGGGTTCTCTCCGTGTTCGCGTGGGTTTTCTCGAGGTTCTCCCGTTTCCTCCCACTATCAAAATTCATCATATTACAGGCAAATGATTAAAGTCGGTTATTCAAAAGATGATCCCCTAAGAGGCCCAAGGGGCCTATCACGGGGTATCCATTATTATTATTATTACTCTTAGGTCAACAAGGAAGCCCCATGTGGGGTATTGAAGTGCCTTTTGTATTCCAATTTATCACTGGCAACTTTTTGTAGCCAAATTTCCTTTCATTTTGTACTGACTAGTTGATGTGATGTCAATTAATGAGATTTTGCATGCTTAGCATTTCAATGGATTTTGATGCCTGATTTAATGTTAGTAACTGAGTTAATGGGTATCAGGTATTCAAATACATATGCTGCGTGATTCAGGCGAGATGCATTTTTACTCTGAAGTACAATTATTTGAGATCACTGTCTGTCTATGGGTTTGAATGTCTGTCAGTGTAAGACGTCTTTTTAGAAATTTGCATGTACCCACCCTTTTTCAAGTCTAATTGTACTGTACAGCTAATGAGGACTCAACTTTATATGTTTGTATTCAAGACATATTTTCATGATGTATTGCATGCCTTCCATGTGGCATTTACTTTTCTACTGTGGCACTGAATCACCTGTTGTGATACTCGATATATATGGTAGTTTTTGTAGAATTACTCAAACCTTTACATCAGAGAATGTATGAGGTCCACTCAATAATTGAGGCGCCTCAGATCAAAAATGGGCAAGTCAATTTTTGGAGGGTGTAACACATACATGCATCAAATATGTATTTTCATGTCATTAGGTATTAATTGCACATTTGCATATGTACTGAGCTATGGCAACATATGGACAAATGTTTCATGATTGTACCAGTGAAAGTTAAATAATCATTCGTTTTTGCTCATTTTACGAACCGTTTTTCCGAGTGGACATGGCTGCTTTTAATCCGAGACCCCTCAATTACTGACAATACTTTTCATGTCTTTGTGATGCTGCATTTCATTTATTGAGTTGCATTAAATACTGATCTTATATTAATTGCTGTAAGTGTGTTTGTGTACATTATTTTTGTGCTGATGATAATTTCACGTACAGTATTGTAAGAGTTTTAACTGTCTGAAAGGACTGTTTTTTCTAGTCCTTCACTGATATAGACCTACAGGATGTCCCTTACTAGTCCCCCTTCCGTCTGGCAGTGCACTCATTGGCCCAAAACAAGTCGTAAATGTAGGGAGGAGAAATGTCGAGGCAGTAACTGGTAACGAGATAAACAATGATCAAGATGAGGTTGCCCCTAAGAAAATCGCGGCAACCCACCCACCGGCTTTTGTGTAGGAGGAGCGGCAATCGGTTTAGCAAGGTCGTCTCGTGCTCAGGACGCAATGTCGGGTTCATATCCTGCCCCCTAGGCAACCCCTGCACATGAGGGAGTCGAACCTATTGCCGCTCCTCCCGCACAGAACCCGGTGGGTGGGTGGCCACGATTGTCTTAGGGGCGACCTCATCTTGATCATCATTTATCTCGCTACAGTTACTGCCTCGACATTTCTCCTCCCTACATTTACGACTTGTTTTGGGCCAATGAGTGCACTGCTGGACGGAAGGGTGACTAGTAAGGGACACCCTGTATTAGTCTTTTTATTTTAAAATAGAATACAGTGAGTCAGTGACACATAGCATTTAATGAATACTGGATGCAATAGACTGTGTCCATGAAACTTCAATTTTTTCTGTTACATGTCACAGAAACATGATTTAGTATGAAGATATTATTTTTATGGCAGAGTGCAACACTAGTATGGACAAGTGTCACTGCATATGTTGCAAGTATCATATTACAATGTGTCTTACAATGTACCGCAACAGCTTTTCAGGATGATGCATTTTGCCATAACTGATATGCAATCCTAGTTCTTTGGCAAGCTGCAGAAATTTCAGAAATTGGGCCATCATGGCCTGGGTGATACTTAGTTCATGTCCTATATTTAGGGAGTATTGTGTGTCCTGTAAGTACTAAACCATGATCATGTTGACAGGGATCACCAATCTGTCTTGGAAAATTCATGAAGCCTCACATATGAACTGTTGTGGAGGACCTGCACTTAGGGACATGGTTTGCACTTATGTGGTCTTTTCTTAAACTCTTTAAACTATGTTGGCACTGTCTCCAGAGTCAATAAAATTTTCCTGCACTTTTTTAATCGGTTCATTTGATCCATAAGAACACCTTTTTCCTTGCAATATAAGGCAGAATAATATTGTGAATATGAACCTGTTTTGGCCCATACTCCCTAGGGTTGTCACTTAGCAGGTTATGCAATGGACAAAATAATGGTAGTCACATTTGTGATCATTTTCAATTATACGTACATCTCCATGCACAATATGTTATCAATCATGCAACTCATTAAAAGTACTCTAGCGTTAAAGATAAATACATTTTTTTAAAAAGCACGGCAGTCATTATTATAGGCCACACCTCATTACTCACAATGTGATAATGCATTAGAACACATTTTTACAGTGTGAATTTATTTGGCAGATGTATAATTGTGTGTGATTGTATGACATTGGAACAAATACGATATTAGTGTATGTTTATTCATATATTGACAGGAAAAAAACTACTGGTTTGGTTGGTGAAGGTTCCATTTTGCGCTGTACAATATCCAGTGCATAAGTGAAGTAAAGAAACAGTTTCTCCTTACAATCAAAGGTATTGATCTTCCATTTAGTTTTATTATGGTGATTATTTTTTAATGCCAAATGGCATGCTTATACAAGTACATAACCTGTAAGATTGCCTTCCTGCAAGTATCCTATGTCCCATTTCCTGCCCCTTTTTGCTTTGCATTAGTATAGATCTGCCAAAGCCCTTTGCAAGGGACTAGGCTATAATGGTTTAACTTCTGCTCATATAAATTGTTCAGAGAGAGCCTGATGCTATTGCAGCATCATTCGTAGTTCCAAGCAGCTGCATTAGACATTTCCTATATTTAATTAGAGGCTGAACATGTGGTGACTGTGGTATGTGTGATGAGAAAGAAAGCATCATAAAAAGTGAGTCAGTGTCACGCAAGGTTCTGCTGCACACCACATGCTCAATTCCTATACTCATCGATATGCAAAGTCTTATTGTATATCCATATTTTGCTGAAGCTCACCAGGATGCCACGCAGCTGTGAAACTGTCAGTTGCTAGGAATAATTTCTGTTGCCAGCAATCCATTGTCATTTATTTTGTGATCGATATATTCACTCAACAACTGCAGGAGAAATTTTTGTTCGAGATTTTAGTCACTGGTGAGTACAATTGAATCACTTTTTATAAGAAGGGAACAAGTCCAACTTAAGGTTATTGGACTTGTTCCCTTCTTATAAAAAGTGATTCAATTATTTATCCTACATCTCATTGTCAGTGTCATGTTTCTGAACTGAATGAGCTGGACATGGGTGCAATACAAACAAATGCCATACGGATCCAATATAGAGAATCTATTTCAGATACCATGAAGGCAGTGACTACTTTTGTCGCTTTGAGAGTATTCGTCTGGATGGTCGTGCTGTTGCCAACGAAGGCAGCAAATGATTGCGAGTATGACTTCATTGTGATTGGGGGTGGGTCGGCAGGTGCTGTGGTCGTCAACCGCCTGTCCGAGGTCTCAAGGTGGAGTGTATTGTTGCTGGAGGCAGGCGGGATTCCACCTTGCTGGACAGAAGTGCCCTACCTGGCCCCGAAGCTTCTCAAAACTAATGTAGACTGGGAGTACTACACAGAACCTGATAATGACACTTGCCTTTCCATGAGTAATAACGCTTCTTTGTGGTCTCGAGGGAAGGCCCTCGGAGGAACTAGCATTCTCAATGGGATGCAGTACATACGCGGAAATCATAAAGATTACGACAATTGGGAGTCCATGGGAAATTCAGGGTGGAACGCAAGTTCTGCCCTCTATTACTTCAAGAAGTCTGAAGACTTTCGCAACGGACAATTTTATTCGGACTGGCAGAAGCACCATGGTCGAGGTGGTGACTTGACCGTTCAGGCAAATGCCACTTTTAGCAGCAACATGAAAGCTGTCCTTTTGGAAGGCGCCAAAGAGATGAATATGTCCATAGGGGATTGTAATGGAGAAAATCAGACCAGATTTATGCCCTTGCAAAGTAATACAAGGGATGGCAGAAGGTGCAGTACTCACAAAGCCTTTCTCAACTCGGAATCCTTTAGAAGAAGGAACAATGCTTATGTTGTCACATACGCCTTGGTGACAAAAGTTTTGATAAATGGTAAGTACAGCCAAGCACTCTTTACAGTACATGGTGCAAATAATGCAGATATTAATGACACATTTATTTTCAGAAAGCAGCAAAGCAGCTTATGGTGTAACGTTCAAGAAAAACGGGGTTTTGTATGATGTGACTGCCAAAAAAGAAGTCATCCTTAGTGCAGGCACCATTGGATCTCCGCAAATACTCATGCTTTCTGGAGTTGGTCCAAAGGATCACTTGGAAGATGTTGGTGTCCCTCTGGTCCTTGACCTGCAAGGAGTTGGGGAAAACTTGCAGGACCACGTGTCCACCATGATGGTCTTCACGGCCAACACAAACGGTAGTCTTGATCCGATCTCCGCCTTTAGCCCTGAGAGTGCCTTGGTAAGATCAACGTTTATATTTGCTGCCCCCTGCACATGCGAAATAGTGTAGTAGAAACATATTCTCAATGTTTACTCTGCATTCTGTTCCACACAGAAATGGGCGACGAACCAATCAAGTCCACTGAATGTACCTTCTGCAATAGAAGTCATGGGGTTTCTTCATAGCAAGTACAGTAATGCTTCTGAGGATCGCCCTGACCTCCAGATCTTTGCAGCCGACACTTCATTTCTGACTGATCCCACTTCTATTATAATTCCACCTTTTTCCCTAACTGTAGAGGCCTACAGCTCAGTTTTTGGTGAAGCAATGTTCAAGAAGTCTCACATGATCTTTCCTGTGAATGTCCGACCGAAAAGCAGGGGATATATTAAGCTGAAGAGTTCAGATCCGGAGGAGTACCCAGCCATATATCCAAACTATTTTGACGTTGACCAGGACTTGAAGGTCCTGATTGAAGGCTGCCGTTTTGCATACAATCTCTCCAGAACCAATGCTCTTCAAAAAGTCAAGTCAACATTTTGGAAGAAACCGTATCCTGGTTGCAAGGAATTCGAGTTTGGAGATGGGTCAGGCTCCGACGAGTACTGGACCTGCATGTTGAGGCACATGACCATGACCCTTTGGCATCCTGTGGGCACCTGCAAGATGGGGCCTAACCCATCTGAGGGTGCAGTGGTTGACCCCAGGCTGAGGGTGCATGGCATAGATCGACTCCGAGTGGTGGATGCTTCCATCATGCCAGTGATAACAGCAGGAAACACAAATGGTCCTACTATTATGATTGGAGAGAAAGCGTCAGACATGATCAAAAACGACTGGAGTGACAGCATGGGAAGAGATGTGAACGCTGAAAGCGTGTATTGCCCAAATGCTCAACTCCTATGTGAATTACCCAAGTTTACACAAAACATGCCATTAGATGGCAGTATGTTTCAACCATATTTGCATAACAATTTATCTGCTCTGACGCAGCTGACAAATATCATAAATCGGGCATGTTTTGAACCATTCCCTACTGGGAAATAATAAAAAAAACAACAGCCACCACCACAATAGCAACAACATGTTATTGTTGTAAATGATGGCGGTGGTGATCTCTATAGGTGGTGGTGGTGATCTCTATAGGTGGTGGTGGTGATCTCTATAGGTGGTGGTGGTGGTGGTGGTGGTTGAATATTATTAACTGCAGTATTTCAATTTTAGGGTGACGAAGTCTAGGAGGTTGCGTTGCCTCTCTTGTCAGCTGATCTATAGAGTTTGTCTAAAGTTTACCAGAAACTTTACTACACTATTTTGATTGAAAATATGGAAAATATTCTTAAATACTAATAGACTACATGATTATGCATTATGCAAAGGCTAACTCAATTTCGACCAAAAGGTGGTTGATTATACCTGACATAATGGATCACTTGTGTTATTGTTTATGACTTATTGGAATAAAAAGGTGTAGCCTGGTTTTGGTAAAATCGCTCATTGTTTTATTGTACTGTATATGAAGCAATAAAAGCAAGGAAAGCAGGTAATCCAACCCAATGGAGCAAGCCTACATCTCAAAATATAATTTTGGTGAGTACAATAGTCTAAATCTGAAGAATATTTTTGATGCTGAAATTAAAACACCGCAGGTAGCGAGAGGAAAACACTAAATTGCAGCTCCATTGTCATTAAAAAGCAGAAAGAAGTTCGTAACCATTTAAATGGTATTGTATTGTTTAAGGCAAAATATAAATATTTGTGTAAAAATTAGTCACTCACCCTTCATGATCCTTTTCGATATTGTGGAAGTTTTGTATACGAGCGCATGGACCAATACATGCTAAATATATTGTCAAAGGGAATGGTAAAGAAAATATATTGTTATCTTCAGATCATAATATACGATATTTATTTCCTATATTCTCTGGCGATGTCTGTTAATTTAGTGTAATGTTGCGACTTTTCATTACAATACCAAGAAAACAATTTTCCCGGCTATAATTATCATAACGTTCAAAAGTTCCCCATGAGTTTATTTTTTATTAAACAAAATAATGTTATAAGCATAAAATACTCCCCGCACTTTCGCGATGTGCTGAGAATAAAATTCCCTCTTCACACTTTTACACACTTGATAGTATTAAATGAGTGTCTCAGGCGGTTATAATAATTACGCATTTTGTTCCAAATTACGAAAACACAGTTAATGCAGTATCGGAAATAGTCCCACATCCAATCAATGCACATTGTTTTACTTAACTTATGTAAAAATATCATTTTCCCATTCAAATCTTTATACACATTACAAAGATGGATTACACTTATTGGAGCGTACGTGTGGGAGTCACCACGATTCCGGCCCTACTACTGTAATAACTGTGTGCCATCTTTGAAGAATCGTGCACTTATACGAGTACAATAAATTTCGCATGATCTCTCCTTTTGCTTCCGTCCGACAAAATTGTCCAAAAGAGAGCTCATACAAACCAATTCATCCAAATACCACAGGCCCAGTTGTAGCTCCAGTGATGGCGTATTCATTCTTGCTGTTATGTTGATTATTATTTTGGACGAGGAGTGCAGCGTATATCCTTGAACATTCCCTTGCAACATGCACATTGCACAACCTTCGCAGTTTGTGCAATGACATTATTATTGAGGTTTGAGATTGAAACAGTACTCACCTGCTGGAAGCCTCGACGGCATCTCTTTGATGTCCCACAGCTGCAACAGACATTTCCTCCATTTTTACAGGCCACAAGTGGTGACTGATATATGTGAATGTTGAAAGGGATAATAAAGAGATCAGTGAGTCAGTGTCAATGCAAGGTTCTGCCCCAGAGAACATTTCAATTGCTCAATTTCTGTATACATGGATATGTCAATGCTATTGTATATCCACATTTGCGGAAGCTCATCAGTTTGTCACACAGCTGTGAAGCTGTCGGTTGTTGGGAACGTGTCATCTGAATATTCACTCAACGACTGAAGAATTTTTTTTTTACTTAGACCATTTAATCCCTCATGGTAAGTGTAATTTACTCGACTTTCTTGTATCATGTCAGTTGGAACTATAGATGGACACAGGTGCATTACAAGCAAATGTCTTATGGATATAACAATAATTAGTCACATTTTCCCAAGTGTTCTAATCATAACATTCACTTTGGAACAGATTGCATTGTATTGGGACACGTTTAGAAAATGTTAATAACTTATAATCATATTGCAACCTTTACAACAGACTGCACGCAGAAAGTTACGCATCTTGCGAATAAACACTTTCAATTGCATATGGTGATATGTCGGATCTTTTCCAGATACCATGAAGGCGATGACTACTTTTGTCGCTTTGAGAGCATTCGTCTGCATGGTTCTGATGTTGCCAACGAAGGCAACAAATGATTGCGAGTATGACTTTATTGTGATTGGGGGTGGGTCGGCAGGTGCTGTTGTTGTCAACCGTCTCTCCGAAGTCTCAGGGTGGAATGTGTTGTTGCTGGAGGCAGGCGGGGTTCCACCTTGCTGGACAGAAGTGCCCTACCTGGCCCCGAAGCTTCTCAAAACCAAAGTAGACTGGGCGTACTACACAGAACCTGATAATGACACTTGTCTTTCCATGAGGAATAACGCTTCTTTATGGTCTCGGGGAAAGGCTCTCGGAGGAACTAGCATTCTCAATGGGATGCAGTACATACGCGGAAATCAAAAAGATTACGACAATTGGGAATCTATGGGAAATTCAGGGTGGAACTCAAGTTCTGCCCTCTATTACTTCAAGAAGTCTGAAGACTTTCGCAACGGACAATTTTATTCGGACTGGCAGAAGTACCATGGTCAAGGTGGTGACTTGACCGTTCAGGCAAATGCCACTTTTAGCAGCAATATGAAAGCTGCCCTTTTGGAAGGCGCCAAAGAGATGGGATCGTCCATAGGGGATTGTAATGGAGAATATCAGACCAGATTTATGCCCTTGCAAAGCAATACAAGGGATGGCAGAAGGTGCAGTACTCACAAAGCCTTTCTCAACTCGGAATCCTTTAGAAAGAGGAACAATGCTTATGTTGTCACATACGCCTTGGTGACAAAAATTTTGATTAATGGTATGTACAGCCAAGCAATTATTTTCTTACAGTAGGTTATGCAAATAATACAGATACCGTTTTAATGACACATTTATTTTCAGAAAACAATGTAGCTTATGGTGTAACATTCAAGAAAAACGGAGTATTACGTAATGTGACTGCCAAAAAAGAAGTAATTCTTAGTGCAGGCACCATTGGATCTCCGCAAATACTCATGCTTTCTGGAGTTGGTCCAAAGGATCATTTGGAGAAAGTTGGTGTCCCTCTGGTCCTTGACCTGCAAGGAGTTGGGGAAAACTTGCAGGACCACGTGACCACCATGATGGTCTTCACGGCCGACACAGACGGTAGTCTTGATCCGATCTCCGCCTTTCGCCCTGACAATGTCTTGGTAAGATCAAAAATACTTTATTTGGCGAACCCAGCTGCTAAACTGTTGGAACATATTCTGAATATTTACCATGCCATCTGTTCATGCAGAATTGGGCGATGGATAAATCAAGTCCACTGAATGTACCTTCTGCAATAGAAGTCATGGGGTTTCTTCATAGCAAGTACAGTAATGATTCTGAGGATTGGCCTGACATTCAGATCTTTGCAGCCGACACTTCATTTCTGACTGATCCCACTTCTTTTGTACGACCTCCTTTTTCTCTTACTGTCAGGGCTTATAACTCCGTTTTTCGTAGAGCAATGTTCAAGAAGTCTCACATGATCTTTCCTGTGAATGTCCGGCCTAAAAGCAGGGGATATATTAAGCTGAAGAGTTCAGATCCCGAGAAGTACCCAGCCATATATCCAAGCTATTTTGACGTTGACCAGGACTTGAAGGTCCTGATTGAAGGCTGCCGTTTTGCATACAATCTCTCCAGAACCAATGCTCTTCAAAAAGTCAAGTCAACATTTTGGAAGAAACCGTATCCTGGTTGCAAGGAATTCGAGTTTGGAGATGGGTCAGGCTCCGACGAGTACTGGACCTGCATGTTGAGGCACATGACGATGACCCTTTGGCATCCTGTGGGCACCTGCAAGATGGGGCCTAACCCATCTGAGGGTGCAGTGGTTGACCCCAGGCTGAGGGTGCATGGCATAGATCGACTCCGAGTGGTGGATGCTTCTATAATGCCGGTGATAACGGCGGGAAACACTCATGGTCCTACTGTTATGATTGGAGAGAAAGCGTCAGATATGATCAAGAAAGACTGGAGTGACAGCATGCAACGAAATGTGGACGCCGAAAGAGTGCATTGTCCGAATGCTGCACGGCTTCGTGACTTACCCAAGTTTGCACAAGACCAGATGTTGAATGGCAGACAGTTCCAGCAGTATTTTCGGAGAAACTCATTTAATCTGAAGCAGCTGACAGATATCATAAATCAGGCTTGTTTTCAACCAGGCCCGTTTGGAATATTTTCCACTGGCAAGTAGGCTAATACGTAATACTAGTATAATTATAGTGGTTTTTAAAAAGATTTCAGCAATTTCAACGCAAGTATGACCCAAGTTCAAAAATTCTTTTTTACTATTTTTTAAACTGTCACGTTGTTTAATGTCTATATAGTTTTCCATGAAATGTATTATTACAGGTCAAAATGTAGCAGAATTTGTAAAATACATCGAAATTGATACGTTATACTATCCCTAACCATGTCCCAGAGAGCCAGAGTAGCGGACCCAGAAGATGCAAGAACTTGGTTCTTTATACTTTTACGTGTTTTGATACCTAATTTCCTCTCATTTAAATGTGAACCTGTAACATTTACAGTAATTAAGGGTTTATCCACAACTCCTATGTTAATAAAGAGTGCTTGAAATTCTGAAAATAAAGTGGGTGGATATCTTGGCATACTGTGGAATAATAATTGCTCTGAACTCTAGATTCTAGAATGTTGCTCCCCGATCAACATACTACTGTAGCAGTAACTCTTAACCAGCAGTTTCTGCTGCATGTTAATCTTTTTACGTCAAATTGTACGTATGACAAACATTGTGAGACATGTCTTGGTTTGGCACCTTGCATTGGGGTATTAGGCTCTATTTGAAGACAACACACCAAAGAAACCAATTCTACATCCTAAATTTTATATCATTCATTGACTCCTTTTTATATCTATCGCAAATATTTGGGAGACATTGCAAGTAGGTTACACAAAACCATAATAACTGCTATTGTGTAACAGATTATCCGGCAATATCAGAAACTACAGGGTTAAGAAAACTTAAACCTCAACTGGAAATAAAATTTCATCAGCAACCACCAAGGAAATAGTTGACAACTTGCATATGCGTTATGAGTGGCAAGAAGTTAATATAATAATGCAGTCGATTCATTAACAAAAACCATTAGGAAGTATTCAAAATTGGCTAGATATGATGGGTACCCTATATGAGAGGCTGTTGTCTGACAGTTCTCTAAGATACGTTGTGACAACATGTGTTTACTGCACTGACCCAGAAATGCAGTAGATAATACCGCCTCATTCTGATATTATTAAGTGTACTGTAAACATTGCTCTGGCACAGTGCGCACATAGCTGTACGATATATACACTGTCGTATATCCTTGCAGGTTATCATTTCACTGGTTGGCAGATTATTCAGGAAACAGTTTGGTGAGGAAGAGAGGTTCCTTATAAGCCGCTCACTGTGAATGTTTCTAACAATCGCTAACCACACTTGAGCAGACGTAATTATTATCAGGCATCAAAGGTATCCGTAAGTAACTTACATACGAGATTGAGGTCAACTTTTTGAGGGCATTTGCACTTGGTCTGACACATAAATCGCAACTGTTTCCCTACCGGCATTATTTGAAGGCCTGGCAAAATGCCTTTTTCTAGATATTTTGAGGAGATATTATTAACAATCACAGAGAATCTCTTCTGAATACTCGTAGTTAATGTATCAGCTCTGGTGCAACCTGTCCTTAATATTTTTCTGGACTTACTCCTATTTCAAGAACCGGGAATACCGGAATAGTTTGGCATGCACTATTATACAAGTGGCATCATATTTTAAAGGACACGTATTTTAAGGATTTTAAGGACTCGTATTTTACCCCCAATTTAACCCCATCGCCATCACATTACCCTTTGTGCGAAAGAAAGTCTATGATGAATAATGTGACGCTGTAATAGTGTAATGCATGTGTGATTGCATAATATTTTATCTGTAGAAAAGAGCACTGTGGACCTGATGAAGATGACTTTGAGATATTCGGCTTATACCATCCTGGTGGCACTTGCATCGATAGGGATCAATGAGGGTTGCGATTTCGACTTCATAGTGGTGGGTGGTGGGTCAGCAGGTGCTGTTGTGGCCAACCGTCTTTCGGAGGTCACAGGATGGAGGGTGCTGTTGGTGGAGGCCGGTGGAATACCACCTTACATCTCCGAGGTTCCTTACTTGGTATTTCAGCTTCAAAAGACGGATATAGACTGGCAATATTACACCGAACCAGATGGAGTCACCTGCCTCTCTATGGAGAAAGGAGCATCGTTTTGGCCTCGAGGCAAAGTCCTCGGAGGAAGTAGTGTCCTCAACGCCATGCAATACGTTCGAGGAAATCCCAAGGATTACGACCGATGGGAGTCCCTTGGAAACCCAGGATGGGACTACGAGTCTGTGCTGCCTTACTTCAAGAAGTCCGAAGACTTCCGGGACGGAGAAGCGTATCCTGACAGGGATCTGTACCATGGTGAAGGTGGTGATTTGACGGTGCAGGCTGAGACCAAGTACTCGACCAATATGCGCACGATATTTCTGGATAGTGCGCAACAGATGGGATATCCGACGGGAGATTGCAATGGAGAGACTCAGGTCAGATTCATGCCACTCTCAAGTACTACCAGAGATGGGAGGAGATGCAGTACCTATAAAGCTTTCCTGACATCGGCTCGATGGAGACAAAATCTTTACGTCGTCACTTACGCCAAGGTGACTAAGATTTTAATTGACGGTAAGTCCTCCAATCATTCAGTAGACCTCTACCTGTAGTCTGTAACTGAGAAATGGAAAAATGCGCTGCCAATTAAAAAAGTTTTTTGTTTCTCCTGAAAGGCTCAGGTATATACTTTTGGCCATTTCTATTCTCACTGATTCAACCATTACAGCACGGCATAACTTTACAAGTCAGTTTTGTATTGCAGAGAGCAGGACAGCATACGGTGTTGAATTCTTGAAAGATGGCGAGATGTATACGGTGATAGCAGAGAAAGAAGTTATTCTTAGTGCAGGAGCTATTGGGTCGCCACAGATACTCATGCTCTCCGGCGTAGGACCAAAGAAACACTTGGATGAAGTCGGTGTTCCATTCGTTCACGACCTTCCAGGGGTAGGGAAAAACTTACATGACCATGTGACTACGATGATGGTCTTCACGGCTGAAACAGATGGTCATCTTGACCCGGCATATGCTCTTCGGTATGACAATGTCTTGGTAAGTAAAGTATAAGTAATATTTCTAATTCATCAGCTAATGAGCAGCCTAAACCAACATTTTTCTCACGGCATTGCATACAGTTGTATGCAAATCCTATTGGTGAGAATTTGAACAAACCTCTCATTATTTATTAGGCTTGGGCGTATAAGAAGCCCAGCCCTCTCTCTGTTCCTGCTGCAGCGGAAGTCCTCGGTTTCATTAACACCAAATACAGCAATTCCTCTGAGGGTTGGCCTGACATACAAATAGTTCATACCAGCACTTCCAGTGTGGTTGATCCTGCTTCAGCACAATATCCTCCATTTTCTCTGACCAAGAAGGATTATCTCGCAGTTTTTGGGGACGCTTTAGGACGGAGAAGCTTCGTCATATTCCCCATAAACTTACGTCCAAAAAGCAGAGGATACATCCAATTAAGAAGTTCAGATCCCGAGGAGCATCCAGCTATATATCCAAACTACTTCGGAGATGAGCAGGATTTAAAGGTCCTGATCGAGGGATGCCGGTTTGCTTACGACATTTCAAGAACTGAAGCTATGCAGCTGATTAATGCTGCATTTTGGAAGAAACAGTACCCTGGTTGCGAAGAATTCGAATTTGGAGATGGGTCAGGCACCGAGGAGTACTGGACCTGCATGTTGAGGCACATGACCATGACTGTCTTCCACCCTGTTGGCACCTGCAAGATGGGGCCTGACCCCTCAGATGGTTCAGTGGTTGACCCTAGGCTGAGGGTGCACGGGATTGATGGCCTTCGAGTGGTGGATGCTTCCATCATGCCAGACATAGTTAGCGGAAACACCAATGCACCAACCATCATGGTCGCCGAGAAAGCATCGGACATGATAAAGGACGACTGGCTCTATGCCATTCGACAAAAAATAAACACAAACTTCTCATGTCCGGTAACTTCCACACTAGGAAAGTTACTGCTACTCTAAGAATTAAATGAGTCACATTGGGTTGTCCTGTGCGGCTGTGCCAAGTGATTTACAGAATCAATGTATTAAGATTTAAGTGAATGATAGAGCAGAAACAAAATGACACCCTGTAATAAAGTTATCATATGAGTTCATCAAAAAGACTGTCTGTAATTTTTACTAAGAAACATCCAAAAGAATTCTACATATCGTGTACAATTTTGTCCGGATTAGATGTAACTTTTTCGAGCAATAAATGCGCAGATACTTTACATGAAAAATTAAAGATGATCCCCACACTGCCAATTAAGTTACGCCAAATTTTTGAGACATAATTCTTGACAATTTTGCGGGTGCAAAGCAATCTAAAGTGTGCCTACTGACCTACACTGATCATTCCAACATTGGAAAATCTAAAATAAAACTTTTTGAGTCTTCCAATGAGCCCCCAATATTCTCTCAAAAAAATTATTACATTACTGACTAAATACTACAGCTGGAGTAAATATCCTCCCAACCCGAGGCAAAATGAGACCCCAAGTTACCCATGTCCAGAAATATCTGGCAAAACTGGATTCCGGTGTGGGGGTTAATGGGTGACTGACCGGGAGTGAGTGAGTCGGTGCAGATGGAATTCTCACTTGGACATATCGAGTAATCTAGTTCAGTCTCACTTTCTCACTTACCTGCAAGCATTGGACTAGCTAGTGCAGACCTCCAGCTTGAGAAGGGCACCCAGATAAACTCCAAGTACTGGTAGCAACAATAAGGTAATGTAGCCTAGACTCTGAGTTTTCCTAGTCGATAATTATTATTGTTTGGCTGATTGTCCCCTTAAATAATAATAGCAAGAAGGTTATAAAAAATCGGTATGCTGACAGTTGCATAGCGCCAGGATACTTTTAGCCAAAACTGTTTTTTGACATAAGTTACCGGTATTTGGACATAAGTTATCTAAAATGTTTCTAGAAGTACTACCTCCATTTTTGGAAATGAACACTTCATACAGTAATAATTATGTAATTACACAATACTTTAACTGCAGATCCAATTCGCTCTCGACGACCTCAGAAAATGTGTGCCAGATTTGCTGCCACCGTCGTGGTGGCATCACTCACATTGCTGAAGATTATTCAGGGTTGTGAGTTCGACTTCGTGGTCGTGGGTGGTGGGTCAGCAGGGGCTGTGGTGGCCAACCGTCTTTCGGAGGTCCCAAGATGGAGGGTGCTGTTGGTGGAGGCAGGTGGAACACCACCTTCCATCTCGGAGGTCCCTTATTTGGCCAATTCGCTCCAAAAAACCAATATAGACTGGCAATATTACACCGAACCAGATGGAGTCACCTGCCTCTCTATGGAGAAAGGAGCATCGTTTTGGCCTCGAGGCAAAGTCCTCGGAGGAAGTAGTGTCCTCAACGCCATGCAATACGTGCGTGGAAATCCCAAGGATTACGACATGTGGGAATCCCTTGGAAATCCAGGATGGGACTACGAGTCTGTTCTGCCTTACTTCAAGAAGTCCGAAGACTTCCGAGACGGAGAAGCTTATCCGGAGAAGGATCTGTACCATGGTGAAGGTGGTGATTTGACTGTGCAAGCAGATAGATTCCACACCAATATGCGCGATATCATTTTGGAAGGTGCGAAAGAGATGGGATATCCCACAGGAGATTGTAATGGAAATAGTCAGGCCAGATTCATGCCACTTCAGAGTACTACGAGAGATGGTAGGAGGTGCAGTACCTACAAATCTTTTCTGAACTCAGCTCGATGGAGAGAAAATATTCATGTCGTAACTCACGCCTCGGTGACTAAGATTTTAATTAATGGTGAGGCCACCCAAAAAATCAGTGATATTCTTTAACTATTATTATTATTTTTGACATTGCAGGGAGTAAAGCAGCCTACGGTGTTGAATTCGAGAAAGATAACGTGCTTCATCTGGTGACAGCAAAGAAGGAAATTATTTTGAGTGCGGGAGCAATCGGGTCACCACAGTTACTCATGCTGTCAGGCGTGGGTCCAAAGCAGCACTTGGAAGATGTTGGTGTTCCCTTCGTCCACGACCTTCCAGGTGTAGGGAAAAACTTACAGGACCATGTAACCAGTATGATGGTCTTCACGGCTAAAACTGATGGTCATCTCGACACTTCGTATGCTTTTCGTCCTGACAATGTCTTGGTAAGAAAATTAAGCAAACCCTAATTCAGTATAATACAACCTGTGTGTAAGTAGTTCTACTTGTACAATGCAACTTCTCTCAACAATGCATCGATATTTCATTATAAGATTTACATCATACTTACGTAACATGTCTTTTGCTACTTTCGCCCTTCCTGAAAACAAGTTAAAATGACATTAGATAAAAACACATTATTTCGACCCTGCTTGCAACGTGAAAGCGAACTAAACTGATGCAAGGGTTTTTTTCACTGTACCTTGTTTAGAATAATATATTATGCGTGATAGTCTGATTACACGTTTCCCATGAAAATAATATCAATTCGTATATAATTTTTAATTACCCTTACTAACTGTAGTATATAACCAACACTGGAAATTTCAATGTAAACAGTGGCCGGAATCACGATATAGCCTACTGCAGAGAATTTAACAGGTCATGGGTGACAAAATAAAGCTGCACGTAAAGTCTGTGTCATAAAAAGTGACTGCATAATGCCTCGTTGTACAGTAGGTTACTGTACTACCAGGACAATGGTGAGAGAAAGTAGAGCAACAACTTGACTTAACAAACACCCTTGCCCACCTCGTTTTATGAATATCAAGGTGCCTCACTTACTGTGCACCATATTGACCTAACTATTCGAAATTACCTTCGCAGTTGGATACAACTCTTGTTAGTGTCTAATATTCTAACAACACTCTCTTCATTTTTCAGGCATGGACGTTCAACAGGCCCAGCCCTCTATCCGTTCCTGCTGCTGTGGAAGTAATTGGTTTCATGAACACAAAATACAGTAATTCCTCGAATGAATGGCCTGACATGCAACTAATTGAAATCAGCATGTCAAGTCTGACTGATCCTACTTCAACTATAAATCCACCATTTTCTCTAACCAGAAAGGACTTTCAGTCAGTTTTCCATGACGCTTTAGGTCGGCGAAGCTTCACGATATTCCCCATAAACTTACGTCCGAAAAGCAGAGGTTTCATCCAGTTGAGAAGTTCTGATCCCGAGGAACATCCAGCCATATATCCCAACTACCTCGGAGATGAGCAGGATTTGAAGGTCCTGATCGAGGGGTGCCGGCTTGCCTACGACCTCTCTAGAACACAATCCCTGCAACAGGTCAACGCTGAATTCTGGAAGAAGCCCTACCCTGGCTGCGAGGAATTCGAATTTGGAGACGGGTCAGGCACCGACGAGTACTGGACCTGCATGTTGAGGCACATGACCATGACCCTCTACCATCCTGTGGGCACCTGCAAGATGGGGCCTAGCCCATCTGAGGGTGCAGTGGTTGACCCCAGGCTGAGGGTGCATGGGGTCAAGGGTCTGCGAGTGGTGGATGCTTCCATCATGCCGATGATAACGAGCGGAAACACCAATGCCCCAACCATCATGATCGGAGAGAAAGCATCGGACATGATCAAGGAGGACTGGAACGATATTTTTGGACAAGAAAAGGACTCAAGCGTTTTTTGTCCTGTAACATCGGCGTTAGAAAAGGTACTATTATTTTCATTGGATGAAGGAGGCTATATCGATGTAGCGTGACTTACTGCACTAATGTTTAGCAATTAAATGCATTTTTTTACTAATCCAAGTGATAAATTATCAGTTTTACAAGAATACAAGGCTTCTTTTGAAACATTATTATATTTTACACTGATTAATTGTGTAAACTTCAAATGGTTTAAATGGTAGTTCAATGTATATCAAGTTACTATTAGTTTTAAGTATTATTATGAACGACAACTTATGATTTGTTGACAAGACAGTGAATGCCTAAGTGAATTCGGTGCCGAAAATCATGCAGGATTGTTTATCTGCACAGTAATAATGATATCGGATAAGGTGTAGATAATAGTAATATAGTCAATTAATTTATCATCATTTATTACATTATTTTATATTGTGTTATTGTTTAAATGTAAATAAGGAGTATTTGACGTTGTAGTGCAATGATTGTATCTGTCAGTAAATTCTTGATTTAGTCGCAAATACACTCTTACCGTAACTTATTCTGAGAAGATAAATGTTGCAGAAAATAAAATACACGTACGTTACCCTTACTTGGAATAAGGGCCAAGTAATTTTATACTCAATTAGTCACTAATTTATGTAGGTCATTAGTGACTTTTCATATGAAATTATTCGGGCGTACAACACCATTCCCATATTTCCGTGTTCTGTGTGGGTGTATCGAAACTATTGCAGATAATATATTTCCACTGTATTGATCTCCTGACTTGTAATTTATATGAAACAGTGTATAACATTTACTGTATGCCACTATAGTATAAATACATCTGCTCTAATTTTCTCGAATCATGGTATATAATCCGTTTTCCCTCTGACAAAATCGTCCATCCACGACCGCGTTTTGAGCTTGTTCGTGCGTTTCTGATTATATAGTTTCTCCAACATGAAAGTAAGAAAAGACATGATATACCCTAAAAATAAAAAGTAGAAGACCCCTTCTAATCTGGTCACAGAGAAGGCATCCAGATCTGGCCCAAGTTGCAGACCCTGCTCCCTCAGCTTTCTTAGAGACTCCATTGTCACATGCAGTTCCATGGCACGATCCCACTTGTATCTGAGGCCACTGGCCACATAGTTGGACACCCAGAAGGTAAAACTGGTCGTCAGGATGTTGTGTTTGGACAGGAGGATGGCCAGTGGGATTCGAGGGGTCATGTCAGGAGAAATCTGCAGCCGACTTTGACCCTTCTTGTTCAGCATGGCCCTAGCCCGTGGCTCGTTGGTGGACCATCGGAAAAGACACACAATGTCGTCGTCCAGGCATCGCTCAAAGCATTCGTCCAGATCATCGGTTATTTCCATCTTGTTGAATAAGGGCGTGTATATTTCTCTGTCCTCCAAGTAGATCTGGAAGGTCAAAATACTGCGTGTATAATGAGGCGCGCTGAATAATGAAGAGATGTAATAGTCTCTCGTGACATTTGGGCAGGCAGAAGGCACTGACGCTGAACGAGATTACTTTGTCAAAGTAAACTACTAATGATCACGCCAAAGTTCGTTCTAGTTTTTCTCATCGATAAAATATAACACTGACCTCTCTTATTGCAACATTGTCGGAGATAACGGCCCATTTATTAAGGGGGTATTACTCTCATGTCTCACCTTTTATCGCTATTGAGCAATTAGAGCAACAAGGTTTATACCATACTTTGAATACTGACGCAAATTATGGTATAAATGTTTAGTTACTGTGACCTCTATGTTACGTTTTTTTTAGGTTTTATTATTTTGAAACCAACGTGCACAAATTTTATGGTGTATACCTTCTAGGAAAAAATGAAGAAACCCGTTCAGGATGTAAAGAAGGCAAGAGTTCTTTAAAGAAAGTTCATATCATATTTTTAAATGTGAGTTTACAGTGGCGGATAAATCATATAGGTGCCGATTGTTTGTGTTATGTGTTTTGGATCAAAGAGAGACAGCTCTATAAGGCGCGGTGCTTGCCGGGGTAAAGTCAGTTTCTTCCACTATAAGTACTATAGGTATACGCAAGGTATACGTATACACTTGCAAAATATTACACTTAACATGCTAGGAGTTTTAAGAAAATCTGCGACTTACTTCCAAGATGTACTTGACCATACTCTCAGTCTTCGCCGGAAATGGACTGGCGAGCAATTCCCTGATGTTTTGAGGCAGGGTCTCGGTTGGTGGAGACGTCAGAAGATTGAACAGAGTGGTCTTGTAAGCAGTTCCCAGAACGATTGATGCAAATAGCCAGAAGCACAAAAATATTCTTGGTGAAGTTTTGTACGTCATGTAGACTGGAAACTGCTCCAGAAGTGAGTCCAAAATGTACTGGAAGGAATAGGAAAGCAGGGCCAGGAAGGACTGGTACGCTCCTTTTTCCTGCATCTGAATCGGGTCATTTGGTGATGCTACCAGGAAGAAAGTTAACGTGGACATACAGAAGAGGCTTAGTATCCCAACCAACATCCAAATCACGGGCTGGAAGGGACGGACAAACACGTCCGGAGAGAGGAGCTTCCGAGGTACCCGTGTGGCCATACCAGCGTAGTCCAGCTTGTAAAATGACGTCTGATCGGTCAGGCCAAAGCTGGCCAAGGTGATCACACTCTCTGGAATAAATGTGTGCTTCCGAAGGGCTAGGTCCAAGTTCATTTGAATCATGAGCTTTGGCTCAGAACAGTCATCATCACACTTCGGGCTCTCCAGCTCCCAACGGAAGTTGAGTGCTTGACCCACAAAGCATAAGTGCCGTACACGCTGCACATCTAGGGTATTGGTGGCGCACTGCTCCGAGGACAACTTCATTGGGTACACCGAATTCAAAGTGACGTCTTGAAGATTGAAAGTTGTATCTGGCCACAGTTCTTCCCTTCCACTGCGTTTGGATTGTATAAAATAAGGCCTGAAGAAGAAAGCCTCTGGTTTTCCCATGTTGCAATACCAGCAAGAGGACTGGATCAAAACTGCCCCCTTGTTGTCTGGTAAGATATCAGGAGTAAGAGCCAGCTTGAACTTGAAACGCGTCGCTGGAACAGAGAACAGGTAGGACTCTGGGGTCGGGGCATCTCGGATCCAAATTATGAACCTGCTGAGGGCCTTCTTGTACATAACACTGCTTTCGATGCCGTTCAGAAACTCATCAATTTTGATAAAGTTGTGCATGCAAGTCGACACGAAGAACACAGTGCAGTCCGGCAGCTGATGCTTCTCGCCCGCCTTTGGCCTGTCGACGCCCCCTGTCTCGTTGTGCAGCATCCCCGGTCCGGAGCAGTTCCACTTGGCCCGTTCCTCCTCGCTGACCACGTGGATCAGAGATGCCCGAGGTTGAGCTGTGACCTGCTGAAGCAATCGCCTCATAGGACCAGGCATTGGTGGCTCCGACTCGTACGTGATGACCAGGGGGCACTCTGCTGGTAGGCTGCGATGTATTATGTGGGCGGCTGCTTCGGATACAGCATCTGAGGCCAGGTCAGATGCAGGGTCGTCACCCATTGATTGACGGACATCTAGCCACGACCCAATGCATTTGGTCTGATCGCTAAGGGCGTGCCAAACTGCAACACAGATTGCGAGTGAGGCAAGCATAGTGGTAGACACTGTGCGTGTACGACCGGCGCGGCGTGGCGCAGGGTTTTATATATACGCATGATATTTATGACAAGTGTAATCCACGGTTGTTGCACATAAGTTGGTGGAACTTCATTCGGCCGGAACTCATAGCCCACCACTACAGTTGTGGGTTTTAGGGCCAAATAATTATTATGGCTTGAGAATTATTTATAATAATTTTGTGTCAATTTGGCTGACTAGCTAGGTAGAGCAGCTTATACAGTAAAGAGGCACACTCTAGGATAGCCGTGTACAGTGTGATACTTTTTGTCTCTAAATGCAATCGATTCTCCCAATATGACAAGGGCACATGTCTAGGTTGAAGCAATGTGGACATGGGCACTTGTTCCATATTGGGTGATTTAATCATATTGTTTAACGACTTGACGCTCAGAAATTGAGTAAAAATAATTGCCATCATATATTCATAATGGTTGCATTTAATGAAGTTTCATTAACATGCAAGAAAATGTTTAGAAAGATGATAGTATATTCTGCTTTTATGTGCCATTCACAAAAGAAACTAATGGGCCTATCCACAATACCACAGCCGACCACAGCAGCATATATGTCGGACCGTGTAGTCTGGACAAAGGAGAACTTACCCATTGAGTATCAGTATACCCTTATTACCCTATAAAGACGTACTAGTTATTTTTATAATAAATTAACCTGCCCCATATAGCCTAAGTAATAAGTTACATCCCCGTGGTCCGAAATAACGAACCAAGCGGACAAAGCTTACATTGGGACGCTTAAGCAACGAGCCAGGGGTGTCCTGAAATGCTGAATAATATTTATATTTCCCAGTTAACCATTAATTAAGTTACTAAGTAGAAACTGACAAACTTCCCTCATTGTCCCACTATGACGATGTACAAGTAATATTATTGCCTCATGTATGCTGTCAATGTGTTATTGCGACAACCAAGGCAATGCAGCCTAATGAATGAATGGCTCTGACGCAACCCAGGAGAGTGGTATTCTGCGAAGCCAATGGAAGTCATGTGATTTGGACAAAATTAGCCTTTCCCCTCTCTGCTACGTGTTGGTGCTGCTGCGGAGTATCCTCACTGCACCTGATGAGTGCTTGGTGATCAGGCTGATAACTAGGCGCCACCGGACAAAATTCCTTGGCTACAAGTGATGTTCACGGCTTTACTTTTTGTCACAGTCTTCAGCTGGACAAGTGCCCAACAGTACCGTAAGTAAGCTGTACTTATAACTGCTCAGTTCGGTTAAACAAGACAGTGGCATCTTATAACCGCACTACACTACAATGATTTTTTTTTTGCATTTTAGATACTATCAGTACTGATTCCGCGTTTTGTCTTTCAAGTGAAGACAGTAAAAATAACAGTAGAGATGCTTTTTATATAAAGCCTCAGATCAAAGGATATCATTATATGATCACGTATGAAGGCGTTACCTCCTCGAAGATTCCTGAAACAGTGTGTATATTTAAAGTCTCTACTTGGATGTCATATGGAATATTGGCAACACTTCATAAAATGTCACTGACAGAAGATATAAACGGAACTTGCTCGGATTACATAAAGGCAGGTGCATATTTTAGACATACAGCCTCGACTCTAGAGAGTAAACATTTATATAAACTGTTACAGTTTTCAGACAAAGAAGGCCTCATTAGTGACGAGCTATGTGGAAATAACATCGATAAAAACTCTGCCATATTAGGCAATTCTTACTTTACGAGGTCTAACACCATGTAGTACATAGCGCTGGAAACTGCCGGAAGCAATACAGAGTACAATGTAACACGTCATATGAGCTTCCAAATGTCTTTTGTGGTTTTTAAAAGTGAGTAGGCTACTTTTACACTATTCAGGTGTCACGGCTATTCGTATCTTTACCTGTTGCAGATTGCACTCATGTAGGCCTATATGAATCATTTTGGAAAAGGTGTCCAATGACAGACATATGCTTGTATAAAAATATGTTCTGCGACAGAATTATTTACTGTCCCACTTATGACAGGAAATTATGCAATCAGCCATCAGAAACAAGTGAGTAATTTTTATTGGAGCCATGTAGCTTCCTGAGCACTTATTGTTATTCTTACAATATATCCTTATTTCCAGTCCATACCAGAACGCCGACAGATAACAAGCCTCCTAAAACACGTGTCGATAAAGGTCCACTCACTTCAACGTTGCTGTTGTGCATCACGATTCCCACATGTTCCCTCTTGCTAGTAGGCGGATTATTGGCATATTACATGAATAAAAAACCAGGGTGCCACAATCTTGAAGACAGGCATAGCTCGGAAATGAGTGACAATTTTGTTAATCGCCACCGAGACATTTCTAACCATGATGGACACATAGACCCGACTTCAAGGGAATTCCCTATCGTGATTACACGTAATCCTAATAATTTATTACGAGTAAGAGAAGAGGAACGTCGCTTCTCCTACGTGTTTCAATTGCTCTGCAAAAACACATCTAACTGGTAATCATTTTAATGCAAAGTCTGGAGAGACTGAGGTCACTTATTCAAACGAGGCGGGTCACCAGCTGGCGCCACGTGCTGGTAAAAATTGCGGCATCTGGTTGCATTCATGCACAGCAGGTGCACAAGGCATTCCCTTGATCCCTTCCCTGTGTTGCCCTGCCTGGGGGCAAAAAGAACTAAGGAAGTGCCTGGCTGCAGAGGGGAAATCCATCGCAGGTCCAAGAAAAAAGGAGAGAGAGATATGAGGGGGCGGTGAGCCATATTCAGCTGACCATGTGCACGTGACTTGTGTACCACTTGAGGCCTCCGTGGTGTGTCTGCTGACTGACTGACTGACCACAACCCTTTGTCTCCAATGAGAGTCAGCTGGGACCAAGGGTGTTGCACAACATGCTGCCAACCATGCACTGTGCCACTCTCATACTGCTGCACGTGGGCCTCATCACCACGCTGGTGACCACCCATGTGCGGGCCTACTGGTTCTGTGAGTAGCCGCACATGCATACCTACTTGCCACATGTTGATAGCTCGCTTTTGCAGACACTCTTGGAGGAAATGGAATGGATTGCGACCCAGAGACAAGAGGGATGAAGTTGGTGCTGCAGTTGGACTCGGCCCTGATTCATGGGAGTTACGTCAAGATCAAAGGGACCGTGCCTGCAGCGTCAGGGCCCAGGACTGTATGCAGCTTCTCGGTGGAGCCACCGCCTGGATATAGGGTGCTGGTCACGGTGCAAAAAATGTTCCTGGTTGCGTGGCATGATGGTTCTTGCGAGGAGTCTGTTGAGGTATAGAGAAGTATTGTATTTATTGATATGAGCATTTTTATCAGAATTTGAAGGATAGAGACGGCCAGTGACTTTTTAAAACCCTCCTCCTCCCAATACAGTGTTTGTGCTAGCCCTGCTAAACATGGGCATGACGGATGTGGCCATTCCTGTACTAGACACATGCCAAAATACAAGTAGCCACTCTTAGTGTACTCCTAGATGTAAGAAAAGTATTACTCAGTATTTTTTGTGGAAGAGCGCACAAGAAACATGTATGAGAAGTCATACTGGTACATGTTTTGTAGTTGCAGTTACAATGTGCCACACATGTACAAGTGAAATCATGGAAAGGTTAGGGAGCTTTTTAAATTTTGAATCTTTTTAATGTACCATATGTCAGCAATTTTTTATTAAAGTCTAGGCAACAAAAGTCAGAGGCTGCCTGTATATGCTTTGCTGGTTGCTTTCCTTCACACCAGCCCTTCACACAGGGATGTATTACAGTGCCCACCTTTTTTGCTTGTAACTAGAAAATTCTGCAAGATGCAACTTGTAATTTTCACCAATGATTCCCCCCCCCCCCCCTACCATTTACCTATTTTATTCATTATCCAGAATTCTAAAAACCAAAAATTTCCAAAATCCAAAAGGCATGATGAGCCACAAATGGAAAATCTCATACGAGTGTGACATGACTCGTACCAATACCTGTATTTGTACATACCGGTATTCAAAGTTATTCTAAATTAATATTAAAAACCCTCTACGGTTTATGTATAACCTCTATTATGAAATGCAGATTGATATCATATTTCGGCTTAGGTCATAACCAAATACTTTCCTATTTTGTAGTTGCAAATGTACAAATATTCCATACTACAAAAAAAAATACAAAATCAGAAACATTTCCAGTCCCAAGCATTTTGGATAAAGGATTCTCAACCTGTACCATGTTTTATCAGATTAATGGTGAATATCTTGGACCACAGTAGAAAAATATGTACAATCAATCTGCCTTGCTTGCTTTTTTGTGCTAGACAAAACATATTATCACAATCAATAGGCCTATGTACTATCATACAATTGTGACATATCCATTAGGTGATTAGGAGTTTTGTGTGCACTCATCTCAGGTTTGAAGAGCAATTGGAAGATATCCTCCTTTTACCAACTTTCTCAACTATAACTGTAGGCTCCTTTTGTACCAAAACCCATGTTTCTGGGTAAAATCCCATACAGGCAGGAAGTCGATCACAGTAAGGGTGGTCTGGTCTTGTAATGGTTAATGCCCCAGATTTCCATATCTGAGGTCCTAAGTTCAGCCATTAGATCAGGGCATAGATATCTCAAGTGCTATAGAGTTTTCAATGGTTCTTCTCAATATATGGGAAACTTTTTTTGTCATGGCACCACTTTCATGAATTTTAAGCATCTCCCAAGACATTGTTATGGGGATCTAATTATGGTATCCTGATGAGAGAGTGTCATGCATTCAGGTTGCGCATGCCTCTTTTAATGAACTTTTCTCAAGTTGACAGCAGTCATGCCCTTCTAGAAGAGACACTTTGGGCGGGTCAGCGCCATGTAACTCTGTGATGCCCACCAACCAAAACAGGTTGGCGCAGGGGGTATAAAGTGTGTATGGGTTTTCTGAGAGTCCTCTCCCCCTTTTTGTGACACCTTAAAATCTGCCCACAATGAATAGCAGTGGGCTAGTACAAAATGAAGTCCTTCATGTTTCTTGATCATATTGAGGACGTTCCTAAAAGCACCGGTGCACAGACCAATGCGCCCTGCCGGTTCCCCTCCGGTACGGCTACCAATGACGTCAGCTCTCGGATTAAGGGAACTTTTTTTTGGAACGCACCAGTAACAAAAATGGCGACCAACCGCAGAATTCGAACATGGAATTAGTCACCCTCTTTCGAAACATCTGCATAGCCTCACCTGAGCCGAAAATAGACATGCCAGGAGACAGAAATGGCTGCGGGTTGCAGACCACAGCTCATTAATACATCCTTTTCGGTGTTAAAACGCCCGAGGTAGGCCAGTTTCACATGCTCATACCCCATCTAATACCCAGTGCTGGGAGTCGCCATGTTAGATCGACCGGACGAACCATATCCCTCCGACCGTGCAAGCGGTTCCCTATTGGTGACATCATACATGACGTTGCCTCAGCTACAGGTCGGCGGACCAGAGAATTTAGAAACGGTTCTGGTCGCACTGGTTGGCTACCGGTGCGTTTAGGAACGTCCTCATAGTGTCCAGTAATTATTTCAACTGTCATTGCATAATTGTGAATATAAAATTAAGATCAATTTATGCCCAGTTTTCAGATGGAAGAAACTCCGTAAGTGGTGTTCTATGTGGAAGAAAGGATCAAGAGGAAATCAGAACTGCCAGGTATCCTTCTTGGATATATTCATTCAACACCTCAAGTACAATGCATGTGGACCTGGCAACAATAGGAGGTGTTTCTGCAGAAAAGACTCGCAGAGATTTCAGCATCGAAATGGCATTTGTTGCATTCCAAGGTACGCTTGTTCTTAGGGAGTGTTTTTTTCCTCCATTCTTCTGGAGAGGCGAGAGTGATGACCACTGTGTCATCAGCTCTTCTCTCCAGCTCTCCCGACTTGGGATTTAGCCATGTTCTCTAATAAACTGTAGTACAGTTACAAAATTTTAAGAACATGGGCATATATGTATACCTCATGTACTCTGCTTATATAGCTAGGTCCAAAGTACATGCACTCATTCAAATTCTACTTTCAGAATGTATGGGTTACAGCAGCCCTCCACCGGAATGGCAACGTTGCAGTGGAACGTATTTTTGTCTTCGAGAAAGCATGTTTTGTGATGGGATTGTGAACTGCCCTGCCACAATAGAAAGCAGGACAGATGAGTTTTACTGCAGAAAGGAAACCTTGCCAGAACTGATTCCTGATGTAACAATGCAAGTGCCATCACACAAGCCACAAAATAGGGGCTTACCACCTGACAAAATTGCTATATATACTATAATACCAATAATACTTGCAGTATTATTGCTAGGAATATTTGCTCACTGCAAGAGGGGAAGGCATACCAGTGATGCTGAGACTGTAATACCGGAGGCAGCAAATCGGGCCACACCGCCAACTGCTCTCTCAACAGATCCGCCTGAATACCACAGTGTAGTTGAAGGTGACATGCCTGCACTTGCCAGGAGGGAGTCTCTTCCACCGCGATATGAGACATTATTTCCCTCAAGTTAATACAGCTGAATTATTATGGGTTTTATGTCACAGAGTGTGGGATTTAAGAAGTAACTCTAGAGTAAGCTTAAAATTTATTGTTAATCTGTGGAAGATTATAATTATCTGCTATTGAACTGAGGTCATGAGTTCGATGCTCAGATCTGACCTTCTGACGGAGGAATTTCTCATGTGGAAAGAGTAGCGATGGATTATGTCTGTCTGTGTGCATTTTATTTCCTCCAACAGTCAAATCCAACAGCATCATATGAATTGAATCAAGACTGGTCATTAAAAGGGTATACCCTAAGAGGCCACAGGCCTATCATGGGGTCACCTATTATTATTAATGTCATTAATAATTATCCTCCATCTGCCTTTGTTTTGAGGAAATTTGTGAGGCTTTACTACTCATAAATTCCAGTGCCTTTAAACCTAAGTCTGTTTTAGTAACAGTGCCTTTATTGGCTTGTGAAAGTGGTATTTAAAGAGCAAAGGGACTTGTCCAATTTTGTGCTCCTTTATGCACAAATGTTAATTATTGTTATTAATGAGGCAGCTTATTACTGGTGATAAATTTAGTGAGATTAGTTCATCATCCAAAAAGCGTACTTAACACTGATTAAGTGAATTGGAAAGTCAGATCAGACCTCAAATGCTGACATGGGAAAGGAGCTGCCATGATAATGCTGTCTCCGAGTTAAGGCGATAGGTTTTGTAGTGAGATGGCAGTCCTGCATTTTTACCTAAAGTACTGCAGCAAGCAAGAAATTTGGGTGACTGGTTGCATGTGTGATGTGGTTTTGCTGAAGTTGGGCCAATAGGCATTTTGGAAGTGACATTTTGCAATAGTGACATGCAGCATTCCAGTGAACTTTTGATCTTTTTGTGACCAGTTGATGAGTTTTTGATCGATGCAGTACCTTCTCTGGCATTCCATTTACAGTTCAATGTTTAGCCAACCATTGAATCTCATTTCTGGCATTGTGAATGTACAAATTTTCACTGATGAAATCAGTTGAGATGAATTTTATTTCAAGAGCCATTTTTAATAAATAGGCTTTTTGATGTACAGTTTTATGAAAATATACAAATCATGCCCAAAATGAGTACAGTACAAGGTATTAATAACAGCATGCTATTTGGCAGTGACCTTTTTTGACAAGTTTTTCAGCAAATTGTTAGCAGCTGTCTTTGGGAAAGAGTGAGTCGTATGATGGCGGGCAGTCTGCGTTGGTGTTCTCTGGTGGCGACAGAGGTGGTGTTGCAATTGAGGTGACATCTGGTGATAGTTGCCTCTCCCTTCTCCTTGATGCGTGAATGCATATTGCTCGGAAGAGAAGAACTGATGCGGTGAATATTCCAAAGCATACAACAGTTAGTGTGTATGGACTAATGATGTAAGGATCTGGAGAAAATAATTAATTGTTTGTATTTAGGTCTGCATAAAACTACAATGAGTGCATACCATTTGTGGTGGGATGTATCTCTGAGGTGGAAGTAGAATGTGTTGAGTCTTTTTTAGTAGGTACCAGTTTCTTTTTTGTACACCAACTCTCATCTGTTCTGGTTCCAGCTCCACAGTTGATCATACCATCACAAAAGTGCTTCCTTGATATACAGATTCCACCCAAACCAGGACATGCTTCCCAATAGTTGCTCAGGGTGCTCCATGAACCACATTCTAGTAAAGTTGCAAATGGTACCACAATTTGCCAGAAATTACACATTTTCTTCGTAATGCAGATATACAGTACATTGTACACAGTGCATACCTATGAAGGGTGTGAAGAGAAGTGTCAGGTATATCTGTTGCAGTCCCATCCTCCCTTCAGTATGAATCTCCACGTCCATCTTGCCTGATGGATCAAAAATAGCATTAGATGTGTTCTGACTGAATGCTTCTTTTCGGTTGATGGTTAGGGGAAAATTAGATCCCCTGTATCCACAGAGGGATGGGGCTTCAGGGCCTACATGCCACGCCTCCCCTGAATCAAACTGAGAAACAAGACGCATAATGAGTATTAATATTCAGTAGCAAATCGCAATGGGGTTCCCACCTTGACGTAATCTATGCACTGCCCAGCCGTTGGGTCCAGCCGTAGTGTCATGTTATGTATGACAGCAAAGACCCCAAGCCCCCGGGGTGCAACTATTCTGAATCTACAGGAGAGGTCATAAGGCTCAGTCTGATTGGTCGACTCCCTCATGACCACAATTTGTCCCTCACCACTCTCATTCAGGTAAATGTATCGCTTGCTTCGCTCCATGCACACTTTAGTGTGAGGGTGGACATTATCTGGAAAATAAAGTGGGGAGTTAATAGTTGATCTTCTATTGGGCATTTGGTGCTACAACACTCTATTAGCTTTTTAAATATAACATTGAGTTGACAGATGTTATCGGTTATAATCAAATCACATGGTACTTAAATCAATAAAATAATATTGTTACAATTATTGTCATGATGGAATTTCTACACATATGAAAGAACTGGACATGACATGGAGAGTAATTCTGTGCAAACATATTTTAGTTCAGTGACAGGGCAGTTTGCTACCAGTGACCTACTTTCACATCCAGGAGCCACATTGCCATTTACACATACACATCTGTTCATATTCAGATTTGGTGCAACACAGTATCCAGTTAAAAACACACTGGCTTTGTGAGGAACATGGAGAACAAATTAATTCCATGCGAGTGTGTCACACATGCCCCCTCTAAAACACTGACGTTTCAATTTGGTCAATTTGTGAGTGAAACTCCCCAATATTTCCCAATTTTAGCAACTATAACCAATATTCCACCTGCGAAAAAACACTTCGACCTTGGATACATACAAGCTCCTTCTGAGGTCGAGATTTTGGCACAAACTATCCTGAAGACAATAATCAGCAAATAATAGCTGGCAAGTTCCGTGCACCAATGTTGTCTGGTGGGGCATCGTCTATGCATGTTTCCTGCTCCTCCAGCGGGTACAACGAGCCCATAAAAAAGTGAATGTCCCAATCTACATGGCGGCCAGCAGGGACACACACGAAAATCTCAGCATGTCTCATGTGTATGGTGGATATGTGACGGCACACATAATTCCTCTCTGCGACGTCATTGCGTTTATTAAGTGACGTGGTTGACGTTGCCATATTTTTTGTTGCTGGCTGGATATGTATGTCGCTTTAATTCACCGCATATATTATAGCAGGACTTACTGCGACGAAATGACGCACTCGATCCCTAAGCTGAATTACATAAACGGAAAATGACATATAACTATTGAAAAATATATGGTAACTTTTTAAGCATTTTCAAGGGTCCTATAGGTGCTTCGATTGTGTTTAAAAACTGCGGCTCCGTGATTGTCACATAATACCAGATGATCATAATTCTGCGAAAAATGTACACGGACTCGTTTGACCTTCGCGGATACGCGACTGCAATACCAGAGGCAAGCAATACCCGGAACGACAGAATATAAATTTCCAGGGTCAGGAAACGTCATTATTATAGGCGTATAGTCTTGGAAATCTCATACCTATTAATATGCCAGGTATACCCCACAAAGTGCTGATTGTATTATAGGACACGAATGGATCTAAATTATTCCGGGAAGTTCAAGCGATGCAATAATATATATCCGCGAATAAACATTCGGGACGAATTTTACGAGCTGATAACGGCAAGTATACACCCTGAGGAGAAGCATATCGTTTTTAAGGCTCCTAATATAGTCTAACAATAGCTCATCTTGCTAATGAACACGGCTATTAAAATTGTTATAATATCGCCCTTTTCTATTTCAATAGTGGGATATGCGGTAATAATGCACATAAATGATCAGTCTCTTGCATAATTAGAGGATGATTCTCCCACACTTCCAAACACGTAGTGTTGTACGTATTCACTCTGAGTGTTAATGATGTGCCAAAGTGCGTTAAAAACCCTGTACAGCTGTACTTTCAGCATGAAAATTCTCAATAATTCAATATCCAGCAGGTGCAGAAACGTATCATACCTGGCCGTGTTTCAACAATAGCATTACGATACTGTATCAAACGAAACGTTAAAAGGAGATCGAATAATGCTCCATTCATCTTCCACAATCTGCCAGAGAGATATTCAGGTGCGCAACAGGTGCTTTTTCGAGTTGGGGAATTACCCTCCTCCATGTCCCTTGCAGCCTTGGTGGCGCCTCCATCTATTTCCAAGTCTGCCAGTGGGGGACGGGGGGAAAGAAGGGCGCGGTGTGGTAGCTCAGAAGAGGTTGGGTGGACCGCCGGACCAGAAGTCGAGCTTTTTCCTCTGCCTCGTCTGTCGGTGGTGTGTAGTTGTGGTCGCCTTGGCTACGGGTGGAAAGGAACAGGAACAACACAACCAGTGTCCACCACACACGTTCTGGTCCGTCCAAGCCCCCGACAGAGTATTCCAAGGTGAGCCAGGTAAGGTGGCCCCCTTTTTTCGACCTCTCCTTATTACGGAGACACGGATACACATTTTAATGGCACGTGCTTCCAAGGACCCACATCACACGCCCACAGACGAAAAGGGGCTGCTTGCATGACACTCTGACCTATAATGCACTACCTGGGCTATATGGGTACAGGTCATGCTCTACATGGAGATGGGTGTAATGCACCAGAATTATGAAATTATTATTAATAGTGGTTTAAGAGGATGTTGCATAAGTTGACATATTACATCATGCTTGTGGAGCAATGGTCTTGACAAGCAGAGATTCTCGAGTGTCATGTTTGTAATGAGGGAGGCTTGAGATCTAGTGCAGGAAAAAGTGGTGTGGCGAGGGGTTGCTAATAGTCGCGATTTATGATGGCAAATCACGTCAGCCGTCATTTACAGTGGCAGGGCAAATGATGCGTAATGATTTAAAAGGAATATTCGTAACGTGGAACTCTCAGGAAGTGGGCAGGAAATGTTACTTCCATACATGAAGTATGGTAGTGAAGCGATGGAAAAAATATGAGTTCATTATACAGTGAAACCCTTGATCCAGCGGAAACTTTGACATTAACAATGGAGTGATATACAGTTTCTCATAGCAGAAGGTCATTCATTTTTTAAATTGACATTCAAGATATGTATCAGGACCGTGGTAGGGGCGTAACAGCCTAGTACATGCACATTATTAGTGATTCAGTTTGCCTATCCATTTTTAAGGAAAAGTTATGATGCATTGATTGATTGTCTACGCTAGTAAACTTTTTCTGCCCCAGCAGCATGATAGGACTACCCATGTATTTTGTCTGATATAGCGAAACCTGTCTAATGTGGAAACTATGTTTCAGTCCCTCAGTAAGGAAAGCACCATATGCAGCAAAATTTGTACTGCAGTACTGCAAGCTTCTTAACATATTCGATGAGACAAGAACAAGACCTAAAATGGGTGTGAATGGCATTTGCATGAAAAATTCACATTATCTGGTGGAAATATGATGACAATATTATTGCCATTAATTCAGAGTTTAAAAATGTAAAGACATAGGACCACCAATTCGTACACTTGTAATGAGCCTTAAAGAATTTTTTATTCTAGTTTTATATTATCTGACATTTTGAAATTTGTCTATTACATAAAATTTTCATGGAATGGAGCAATTCCACTGTGCAGGTTTGTCAGCAATAGTGTGTACTTTTACGAACAATACTAGAAGATTCGCCCTTATCAGTTATATAAACCTGTGTACTCACATAATGTGGGCGATACAACTGATAGGATGAAGTGGTGATAATGATATCACCTGCAACGAAAACGTAGGTGTTGCGATATATTTGCAATGTATGGATTCATTTCACGACATTACAGCACTAAAATATAAACTGAGAAGAAATGCAGCAAATGCTTTTCCACCTATTTAGGCAATAGGCCTACTGAATAGTGTTAAAATTACTTGTATTCTTCAGGTCAATTGCAGACTGTTTTTAGTAGTTATCAAAATGGAATCTTCTTCGTAGATAGCCTGGGTACAAATGTCAATGAGATTTATAGTGTCTGTTTTTCTAAAAGACCCAGTGTTGACCATAGGAAATTGATGTGAGTGTTGTTATAAATGTTCAAAAGTAGGGTTAATTATATGAGAAATTAATTTTTTAAATATCAAGTTGGATATAGTCAGTCTAGACATGGTTTAGACCAAGTTATTAAGGAAGTGTGGCTGTTACTATGGTAGAAAATCACAACCCCAATTTGGATTGGGTATATCGGTAATTTACTAAGATTTAGATAATTTACTAACGGTAATTTACTAAAGACTTGGGCAACAAACAACCAAACTTTTTCAGTCTTGGACCAGTCAAGCAGCATTATCAAACTTGTCTGCTGGTTCAAACTTAGCATCACTTGGCAGCAGCATCAGCAGCTGAAATGTATTCCTCAAAGACTGAACTGACTTTATAGAAACAAGCATGCTTTATTTTTGTGTCTCAGAGGATAATGTCATAATTATGTGATCAGTGTGGAGCAAGACTTACTGTTAGTATACACAGTTCATTAATCTTGTGCAAAGCCAGACAATGTTAGGTTTCTTTTCTGACTTTCGCCTTGACCTTTGATGTATGACCAGTGTCATGTTGTATGGGGAAAACTTCCCCCCAATGAATAATCTTTTGTCAAACAGAAGAGACCTCCTATCCGCCTTCAATCCAGGCAGGCTGATCTTTATACTGCCCAGCAATATCCTGGCAGCTCCACTTTTTTGCACCATATTCTTGTAATCCGTTGCAGAGGTAAAACTTTCTCTTTGAGTGGTGACCTCCATGTGCGTCCTTATGTGCAGGGGAAAAGAAGGGGCGCAGACAAGCATTTGTTAACCTTCAGTGGACCTTTACCATTAAAATAAATCCCTATCAATGAAGAGGTTTCATCTCAAATTCAGCTGAGAATTGATTAGTGATGCTGCATTTCAAGGAAGGATTGATATCCTGATACGGAACTGAATAATGTATTCAGTGAAATTGTGACCTACATTTTTCAATTCCTTTCGATTCTACTCTCACCTCCATGGTGCACCTAAGACCGGAATTATTCTTAGTCTACCTTGGTTCGAGGCTACAAATAGAAACCCCTTTTTTATGGGTATGGGTATTGTGGGAGGGGAAAAAAATGCCTTGGGATGTAAGTCAGGAAACCGTTGCACAATATATTTTTTTTGCTGTGTGCTGACGTCTGAGTGTGCAAAAACAAAAGCTTAAGGGCAGTCACTTATTTCTCCTTCTAATTACTTAGTGAGAGTGAAATTTACAGTTGTGAGATGACATTACAGATTTATTACAAAGGGAAAATAGTGACAATTTGCAGATCTTTTGAATTTTTGACTTTCATATTAGGTAGGTGACAGTGGTCAGTGAATGTTCATGTGGAGCTGCAAGAATGGGTTGTGAAAGTTTCTACTTGTCATAAAGGAATAAAATTTTAGCCACCTCTGCCTTTGTACTACTTGAGTTGCAGAGGTTATATTATATTGCCAGTGCTAGTCACCACACTGTGTAACGTGTGCTTTTTTAACTCATATATCAATATGGTACACTGCTAGAAAAAACCCCCTTGTACCCGGGCATCAGCATCAACGTGGGCATGGATGTGAGCATGTGCAAGTCCAGCTTGATTCACACGCATTTCCATCAGTGCCTGCTCACCCCACCACTTGGAGCTGCTACTGGGGGCACAAGGCCATTGTTATCCAATTTAAAATTCTCTTGCATTTCTACACCTTATGTGCCTGTGGCCATTTGAAATACAAAAAATTGCAAATATTCTTGAATTTCAAATCCAGATTTTCTCCTCTCAGAAAACAAGTAACATTTAAAAACAGAGTTTTACTTTTTTGTCCAATATTAGTACATTACAAACAACTTCCAATATAAATTAGTATTGGGGTGCACCATGAAATAAATCCTGAGATGTAAATTTTTTGTCATAATACAGTACCTTCATGATGTACAGAGGTTTTAATTTTGTTGCCATCTAGCACTAAATAGTTGCTTTCTGTAGTTCTGTGGAAGCATGTGGCCACTGCACGTGAACACTAATGTTGGGTTAATATGGAAAACAATAATGAATTAATAGGCATGTAACTACTAAAGAACAGAAAGTCAAGCTAATTAGGATAGGCTCTCAAGAGATCGGGTGCGACATAAATAGCTGATGACGTGCCACTAGAACAGCAATGGCTGGACTGCCATTAGAGTTACAGTCATATCTTCATTTCCATTATTACAAAGTGCTTATTGGCAATTCGGTTGTTGAAATGGACAATAATATTTTTAGTGTTGCAGCCTGTATGTCTTACATTAATCTTGTTTACACTTGACAAACTGCACTGCATGTAGGTAGGTATATCTCAGGAAGGTATTGGTATGTTCAGGTGGGCAAATGCATATTTTCCAGCCAATGCAAAGCAAAGGTAGGATTGCAGATGGGTCGCAGGGTACGGAATCATGGATATGTGAGTGCACGGAGGAACGGGTGGGGGTGTATGCATATGATTGGCGGATAGGCATCATCATTGGCTATAAGTCCAAAGCGATAAAAAATATGGTAGGCACTGCAGGCCGTAGGTCTAGAAAAAAGTGAGTGAAGCGTGTGGTTTTCTACGCGTGCACCATAGAAAAATCCGGAAAAATCCAAGCGTAGCGAGGGTTTTTCTAGTAATGCTTTGAAATCCCTTGTTTTAGGACAAAAAAACCTAACTATTTCTGAATAAATATGTCGGTTTCTCTGAATCCCAGTTCTGTTATAGACAGGTATCACAATATTACAGTTTGCCCTAGGTACCAACAAATAGGGTCAATATTTTACTGTTATTGATACAAGCTACCTGTATTTTCTCTCAGAGATCTTGGAGCTGGTAAATTATTATTATCTGCATAGGTTTGTGAAGCATCCATCAGGACATGGTGTTGAGGAATTTCTATATGAATAAGCAAGTCACCTTAAAGGATGTTGTAGGGCATGACCAGCTGCCTGATATGTCATTTAATTAACACACAATCATTATTTCTTTCCCAGGTTTCAGCAAAGATGTGTCCTCTGTGGCCTCTACACATCCTCCTTCTCTACCTTCTGGCCCTGAGCCCTCTCTGGCTCTTCATGGCCAATGCTTCAACCATCTCCATTGCATCCCCAAGTGTCTGGAAGCTGATTTTCGAACCCAATAATGTGACAGGACTGGTGCAGGGAACAAGCCAACAAGTGAATATATCTTCAGATAAATCTTATGTACTGGAAAAAGCTGGGCCAAATGGGATAATTGAGTTTTGTGTAACAAACCCTGACATTGCGAGAGTGGAGCCATCCACTATACACCTGAACTCCACTGGATTCTACGAGGGCAGTGTCACTTGGACGGACATGTTCAACGTCACAGGCAACTTCCTGGGCCGCACAGAGGTGAAGGCTAGGCTGTACAATGCGACCGTACCGGTTGCAGAGAGTAGTGCGCTGAAAGTGAGCGTGGTGAGGCCGGTTCGGAGCATTGACCTGGCCTTTACCTACTCAGTGATAGCCCTAGTTTCAATCATCTTTATAAACATGGGCTGCGCACTGGATTGGGAGGTGCTAAAACAAGTGCTGAGAAGGCCAGTGGGACCTATCTCAGGATTCATCTCGCAGTTCCTCTTCATGCCTCTGGTGAGTAGGGTAAAGTCAAATATTGCTGTCGAAGAGTTTCATTCTATGGAGAGGAACTCATGCTGGGATAATTGGTATAAAATTGGTATAATTGGTATACTTCTGCTGGAGATTTCACTGAAGAAATTATAATGGTAACAGTTTTATTTGGACTTGACTGCTTAATTTTTCAGAGGCAAATGGGGCTAAAGAAAGGGTATGGAAACTGGTGCAAGTTAATACCCACCATACTCTCTCACCAGGTTTACCTCAGGGTTTGTGGGTCACTATGAATCACTTCACCAGATGGATGTTTGATATTGCTGAATCCAGAACTCATGTCCCTTTTACTTGGGTTATTAATTTGTTTTGTGGGTATTAAGATTATGATTGCTGTCCTTTGAAAAAAAGCAGCACATGTTGGAAGAACTTCCATGTTTTCATGCTGTAATTTCGTCTGGCAAGTTTCTCCAACCTTTTAATTTGACCATTAAAGCTAACTGGAGTTGTTCTGTGATACTGCCATCTGCTCTTGCCTTCACTTTCACAGTCAGTTAATTTTGTTCCAAATTAAGTCACACTAGCTTTAAGTATTGCATATGTCCTTGATGGCATCTGAACTAACGAGCCAACATAGTTTAAGAATTCTTTTAAGTTACATATGTAAAGGTGGAAAGTTCAAGTTTGGCAAAGGGGGTCCCTTCTTGTACGTTTCAGGTTTGAGTTGGCAGAGTAGGTAAGAGGAAAAATCTGAAGCATTGACTTCTTGACCATTAAGACAAGGGTGTAAATAGAGCAGGATTCACAATAGTGCCAGTTCTTACTCTGCCAAAGATTATTAGGCAAGTAACATGCAATTTTCTTGCTTCTAAAATATTAAAGGGCCCAATGGACTCTCAGGGAGTGCGCCACACAGCAAATGGTGTTGAACATGCTGATATCAGAAACCCCTGTCCTTGGCATTAGCCCTCAAAGGAAAACCGCATGCTTCTTGATAAGATTGGTTTTTACGCTAGTCAGATATCCTTCCCTAATGGAACACGGTAATCAGTTCGGAGTAATATTGACCAATTGCAGTTCAGTGTGCAGCATTGCAGATCACAGGCAAAAGGCCATGTACTCATTCCTTTTTACCAAAGATCTGCCAGTCATTGTCAATCAATATTTCCTATTTTCGGCAAATTTTATGGAGAAAATAATTTAATGAGAAGCAGACCCATGGGAATGTCACTTCACAAATTGAATTTTGTGTTCATCATGCAAAATGACTATTGATCAGTCCGTCACATTATGATAATGGAACTTTTCTCCCATCGGATTTTATCCCCTTGACATTTCTTTCCCATGCCATTTTTTACTGCTGTCACTTGATTTCCCTTTCCCTCTTTGTTAGGAGTTTGGGGTTTCTCCGACTTCTTCATGGTTGGGATTCTGATTGACTATCCAAGGGAATTATACTTAAAAACCAGTGTTGACACTGCACTTGAACTGGTCTGCCCTCTCCCATCACCAGCATGCCCACGGATTATGCAAAAGGTTCCAAGTGTAATACAGTGTTATGGCCTGTGCAATATATCCTACTTCTGTGAAAGCACTACAAGTATGTAAATAGCCATGCAGTATACCAGAATTCTAATGTGAATTGCCCTTATAATTTCCTTTGTGAAAACCGGAGTAGACAACTTTTATAATTATAAGCTATCGTGTTTTCTTTTTGCAGTCTCTTCCACTGTTTTCCAATGAATTGTTGATTTTTTATAGTACTTAAAGTTTCAAAGTAATTATATAGCGGCAAATATTTACAGGCCTCATTTGGCTTGGCCCTACTCCTCTTCCCTAACATGGCAGGGATCCAGCTGGGAATGTTTGTGACTGGCTGCAGTCCTGGAGGAGGAGCATCCAACATATGGACACTCATGCTAGGAGGCAACCTCAACCTCAGCCTCGCTTTGACCACAATCAGCACTATGTTGTGCTTCGGTATGATTAATTAGAGTTAACTCAGTGCCCAAAATTCATACTAAATTTCTTTTTTAGCAATGATACCTCTCTGGACGTTCACCCTGGGCCAGGTGATATTCACGGACAACGACATAGTTGTTCCATACTCCAAAATTGCCACATTTGCCTTTGGACTGGTGGTGCCCCTGGGATTGGGCTTGCTGGTGCAACGCTTCCTGCCAAGAGTCAGCAAGTGGATGGTTCGCATCCTGAAGCCATTCGCAGCATTCCTCATCCTCTTTATCATAGTTTTTGCTGTGTACACCAATCTGTACCTCTTCAAGCTCTTCTCATGGCAGGTAAGAGAGGGTGTTACAGAGATAGTCAGAGTGTATAGGACTCTGGGTAACGCTAGCAGTAGAACTGGTTGTCGACACTTGTCAGATGTTCAAATTCATTGTGATTTTCAAGTGTTGTCATAATGGGCCAGTTCTAAAGTAGGGCAAGAACAAATTGCAAGTATTGATGCATCAACCCTTCAAAGAAGGAAGGTAACAGTGTGACATTGCAAGGGCTGCGGACATTTTTCTGATTAACAGTAATGGTGTCCACTTTTAAAAGGTTTGAATGAACCAACTGACAAATGGCAGGATTAGGATATTGCAAGTGTAATTCCATGTCACAAGAGGTGGTTCAACTCCCAGGGAAATTTTCACCGTTCTGTGACAATGAGTGACAAAAATATGTTGATTTCAAAGTGCTGCCTTGCGCACATTCACAAGCCCCCATGAATTTTCTTACACAGTTGTAATTGTCACAGGCACATCTTCATATGGGTCAATACAGTAAAACCTCGATATAATGCTCCCACACATAACGCTTTCCCGCTTTTAACGCTCCCTTCTTCCGATCCCTTGATCATTTCCATGAGGTAAATTTTCCTGCATATAATGCTACTTTTGGGTGGTCCCTTGAAGAGCTTTATATTGAGGTTTTACTGTATTTGGTAAAGGTGCAATATGTTGTCCTAGTGCAGTAAATGGTGAAATACAGGGTGTTTCTCTAAGTAGTCCGCCCCAAAGAATCAACTATATTTTTCTTCCTACTTTACCTAGAAACATGATGTTTGGTTTAAAACTGACATTAGTTCATGGGAATGTAGGACCATTCACAATAAATGCTGGAATTGACCTTCAATGACCTCCATATGCACTCGAACACGACGGGACACAAATCTCCTTAAAATCGAAGGCCTTCCGCATCATATCAACATTAATAGTCAGGATTGCTGTACCAAGTGTTTTGTACCAATACAGTGGTAGATGACCTCCTTTAGAGGAGGAAAAAATCGAAAAAGTGAAGCACAGGCTGCTGGAATGACCGAAAAAGTCACCACGATTTTGTCACAAGAAACTGCGTATCCTGTTTCCACCTGTCAAGCCATGAATGGGGATATTAATTTGAAAAGTTTGCTTACAACAATGTTAGAAGACCTGGAAAGCAACATCAGTGCAGAAATCTGGACCATTTATGAGGATATGCTGTGGAGGATCTTGGATAATACGCAGTGTCGAGTCAAGTCGTGTTTGAGTGCGTATGGAGGTCGTTTAAGGTCAATGCCAGCAATATTATTAAGAGTGGTACTACATTCCCATGGACTAAGGTAACTTTTAAGCCAAATATCACGTTTCTAGGTAGAGTGGTAAGAAGAATATCGTCGGCCGGCGATCAAAACCTTGTAACTCCATTTTGCGCGAAAATGGACTTACGTACCTCGGCGTAAGTTCCTTTGCACAACTTTGCAACGGTGTACATGAATTCAACATCATCCTCATGAAAGGTAAAGTTTACGTTATGCTATACTGTAGGAATAATTGTCAGCATGAACAGAAAACATGATTTTACAAAATGTTTTTTGTCCCTCCTGTAAAATTTGGTCTTGAGGAGTTACGAGGTTTTGATCGCCGGCCGACGATATAGTTGATTTTTTGAGGAGACTACCTAGTGAAACACCGTGTATATTAGGTTTTAAGTGCAGTATTACACTTATGCCCTGTCTCTGCTTTGAGCAGGAAATCAGGTGGAATTAAACTTGCTAGTGAGAATTTTACTGTAATGCAGCATAAGCTCGCAGGAGATCCATTCATGTGAGGAAAATTGCTATTCTAAATTGGTATCCAAATGTATACCAATAACGTTATGAAATGAATGATGATTGGAAATATTAATAAGTAATAATTTTGGATGAAATGTGAATTGAAATCAGCATGATACATGCCGTACTGACAAGTGAATTACCTCTGTTTTCAGATTGTTGTAGCAGGGATGGCTCTGCCATGGTTGGGCTACACCTTTGGAGGTCTGCTGTCGAGAGCATTTCGCCTTCAATGGGAAGACATTGTGGCAGTAGCCATAGAGACTGGTGTCCAGAACACAGGTCTTGCCATCTTTATGCTCAGGTTCACCCTTGGGCAGCCAGAAGCAGATCTGGCCACCGGTAAGTTCAGTTGTTCAAGGTGTATGATACGTTTGCAAGACAATACAGTGCTTGCAATTTATTTTCTAGTTGTTCCGGTGTCAGTGGCTATCATGACACCAATACCCTTGATGATTCTCTGGGGTATCCAGAGGCTGGGAAGGTGGCAGCACAAAAAGAAAGAAGATGAACTTGGGTACACACTGGCTTTTGATGATGGTGCGCCTACTCCCATGACATATGTGCAGTAACGGGTTGCCTGCATAACTCCCAGGAGGGGTGCATCTCTGTACACTGTTGCGTTTACAATTGTTGGGGAGCTTTGCGTGGGACGCTTCTCTTACATTTGTTCATTCCCCATCCCACCTTCCTCAAGCAAAATAGTGTTTCTAAGTCTGTGTAGTCCTGGGTTTAAGTATTAATTTGTCCATGTCCAGGTTTATATTTTTTACGGTGGTGGTGGTTGTGTTTTCTGTTGTTCAACTGTAAGTGTGATCTGCTTTTTGTCTTCCTTTGGCAATTTTTTTTCCTGTGCAGAATCCCGAAACCTTCTTCGGGAAGAAGACAAGGACATATGAATGTTGCAGGCAACGTTGTTGAGGAAGCTCCTATGTAATTGCCCCAGTGATTTTGAGCCTTTGTATCAAAGGGGGCTTTGTATTGTGGAACGTCCTTTGATTAGGGTTGCAAATATTTTTGGCACAGAGTTTATTTTTTGATCTCCCTCTTTTGCACAGAAGCGAGTCAACTTCAGGTGCCAGATATTAAGAAGTACGGAACAGTTAATGGAATGGTTAATGGAACTGCCAGCAAGTAAGATAATGTGGTTATTGTATTTTTGTGACGATTATTGTTACAATACCGGTAATTATTGTTGACGATGGGACCACCAGAAACATTTTTTCAAAAGGGGAGTTTTGTAATGGTTGTGTAAGGAGCGAGTGTCAGATTAAAGTTATAGTTAAACACACACATCCTTTTTCTTTAGATGTTAAAGTATCCTCTGATTTGCAGCATTTTGTGGGGAATTAGTCCTTTCAGTATTTCCAGCACTGGTTTCAAAAGTAGCTGTTATTTTCAGTCCCATGTGAATCTGCTGTGCTTGTTTGTGCCCCCCCCTCCTTGAGAGCACGCACGCGAGAGCCACCTGTGGTGCGTGTTTCCAACCCTGAGCGTCGCTGAGCAGCCTCTAGAGCAGCAGCGGCGGAGGTGGAGGAGGTGTGCTCGGCTCTTCTTCTCTTGACTCTTTTGCTCTCTTATTTCGCTCGCTTCCAGTCCTTCCATGTTCCATCCCATTTACCAGTTCCACCCTCGATAGCCACCACCACCTTTGGCCCAACCTCACCACAGCAACTTTTAATCCCCCTATTTTTTTTTAAATTTTCCCTTCCTTCCTTCCCGTCTTTCCTACCCCCTGCCCTCCCTGTCCCTGTTTTCCATTACTTTTTTAAACAAATTATTTTCTGGACGTTTTCTAGGGGGAACCTTTTTCCTGAGCACTTCCCCTTTTATCATTGGTTTCTCGTTGGCGCACCGGGGGAAAAAAGAGATGACGCTGAACCCCCAGTATGAGGCGATAGGGAAGAGCTTCGCCCAGCAGTACTACACGCTCTTCGATGATGCTTCTCAGAGACCCAACCTCGTTAACCTCTACAATGTAAGTATTCCTGCACACACATATTGCTGGAAGAGGAAACAGGACAATGGAAGGCACCGTCCAAGCATGGGTTGCACCGGTGTGCTCCACGAGGCCTAGGCCTACCATGCACATGGCAGTGGGTGGCCAGTTTGAAGGAGGTCAGGTCGTAGCCAGGCAGAGTTATAACCAACTGTGGAAGAAGAGAGGCGTAGGTCAATGCTGGCCTGATTTTGCCACCACTTCAGGCAGCAGTCTTTGTGCCTCCTCGAGTTCCACATGCTGTGTCCCAGTCTTGTTGCAATTTGCTCGCAAGCCGAACCTGGGAATGATGCAGAGAACTGTTGGGATTTGCGTGTTGAGTTGAGTAAACCAGGTGGCATGTGCCCATGAGGCACACCTGGATATTGCACTTGGTACATACGTATTTTGTTCACTCCTTCATTTGTTCTAGTACCAATAAATACTGTGCATCAATTGCTTTTGATGATGCGGGTTGTGACAGTGTGTGTACTGTGAGTGAAGTTGGCTCACTGGGACCGAGCAAGACTTGCAAAACAATAGAAGGTGGACGTAACGTATGCTGTGTCTTTTTATGGCAGCCAGATGGCAGGGCAATCATGCATCCCAGCTTCAATTTCTGCTCCTGTCATTGATATGTATAGTAGTATGTTACAGTAGTAGCCATACAATCTCTTATTAACCTGTAAGCAAAGTTGAGTAGACATTGCCACACTGTCTGGCATGGATCATTATGTGCTTAACGCATCACTTCAAGGGCAAGCGGCCTTTTTCTTTAATAGTGTCTGGTGCAGGGGAAGAATATTGTCCAGTAAATAATAATTTGGTAATGTTAGGAATTGTGGAAAACAAGTAATGCTGCTTATTGATAAGTTGGTTGTGTATGACTGCACTTTATGAGCTGCATGTCTTTCCCACGGACAATTTGTTATGAATATTTTTATTGGCAGGCTGAAAACTCTCTGATGACATTCGAGGGACAGCAGCTACAAGGTGCCTTAAAAATCATGGAAAAGTTCAATGTAAGTTACCGGACTTTCTGAAACGATAGAATGTGAATTTGAAAATGTTCTTTATTTTTCAGAGCTTAACGTTCCAGAAGATCCAGCATATCATAACGGCTGTGGATTGCCAGCCCATGTTTGATGGCGGAGTCTTAATCAATGTCCTGGGTCAACTCAAGGTATGGAAAAGTATTACTTTTTAAATGCTCGTAAGGCTAGGGGGTCAAAGCAAAAAGGTTGGGATTTTCAGACAGATGATGATCCTCCACACGGGTTCCATCAGACTTTTGTTTTGAAGCCAATTGAGGACTCGTTCTTTATTCAGCACGACACTTTCCGCCTTTCCTTGCATCATGTTGGATAAATGACAAGTCAGCTTTTATAGGAATGCATATATTTTTATACCACCAAGGTTCAACAAGTTTTAAGTGCTGTGAGCAGGTATAAGTTGGGTTTGTTTTTTATTGAGAGCTTAGATGTGATTCTAACTAATTCAGATTAATGTTTTGTTTTTTTTAAATTTTTTACCTCGCTTCTGTTTACTAGTAGTTGGTTGCTGTTAAATTTGAGATCTTGAATGCATTGTTGACATTATACTAACAAGCAAGGATTGTCCACCAATTGTCAGTATTGCAAGTGTACAAAATTGTACAAAGCTGTAGGGTTCATCGCTAGCTGACTTTCGACATGAGCATAAGTTGGCATAGCTTCAGTGAAATTAGTAAGGGTGAGTCACACCAGATATCCTTCAGAAATTGTAATGTGATGGATTTAGCTAAGATTGGACTAGTGGGACTTGGAGAGATTCTTATCCTGGGGCAAGAGTAGATTGATTTGTAATTTATAAGCCGTGCGACATTAACCAATAGGCAGAAAAGGCTATTACCTAAGGGCAGCTGCATTTTGCAATGTATAATTTTATAATAAAATTACTGAGAGAATTCAACAGAAAAATGCAATTTTCAAGTGGCATGTGGGGGGGGGGGGAGGGGGGGGGGCTGAAAATTTGGCGCTGCTTGTAAATAACAGATTGGTTAGCCATGTAAAAGTGGGGCTTTAGCTGGAATTGGATCTGGAAGACAGTTTTCCACATTTGAAGTATGTTCTGATTATTCCCTCTGTTACAGGCATTGTCATGATTATTAACAAAGTGATTATCTCTTTATTTCTTTGTGAAGTAAGTTGTGTAACGACCATTTGGTTGCTGTTGGTTTAATCCGCAGATACAGAACCTGCGGGTAAGGATGGCTGACTGTTATTTGTTATCAGTTGAGTCATCTACCATAACAGAAATGCCTTATGACATGCACTAAAATGTTATAAACGTCATCCTATTTTGTATTTTAAAAGGACGCAGATTAATTTAGTAGTTTGGCAGTTCAGCTGCAGCCATGGCCAAAAGAGTAGATGAAGTGAGGGTGGGTAAGCAGGGCTGCTTCTATGTACAGGAAGGTCCCTCGTGGTTCAGTCTGAGCAGTGTTGAAGGGCGCTTAACTTGCAAATTAATGTGTGTCCCTTTAGGACTCTGTTTGAATTGATGTGGCATGAATTTGAGTTTGCAATTCTAATTCAGGTGGTGCATGTTGTGCAGAGGCCTATTTTGATACGAATTGCTTATAAATAGTTCTTCCCTGTCTAACATTTTGCACTTTTCACAGAGCGATGAAGACCCACCCCATTCGTTCTCTCAAACCTTTGTACTCAAGTCGATTGGTGACTCGTTCTACTGCCAGCACGACATCTTCCGCCTTGGCATCCACAACACTGCCTGAGTTTCTTGTTCATTATTGTTCTCTCGCTTCAAACCCCACCCTTGCCACCTTGTTCGCTCCACCAATCCTACTCCATCCCTCCTAATCCACTTCAAGAAAAGAAAGAAACAAGGGATATCAAAACAGGCAAAGCAGATGATGCTTCCTCACTACCCATGCCTCATTCCACGTGTTTGTTTAGTCACATGCCGGGGTAAGCTGTGAGAAAAGAGTTTACAAGAGTTTGCAAAGTTTTATGAGTCGTGAATTGTTACTCGGTGGTGAATTATTTCTTTAGCAACTGTTTCCATTGGAAAGAACGTGTTGTCCTATGGTGATAATTTTCGTAGCAGCCTTTTTACCCTGTCCTACCAAAATATCCGGAAGTTGTCGTGTCACTTGCATATTATTTGGATAATCTGTTGCTGGAGGATTTTCCTTTGCCCTTTTGTTGTTTTTCACTGTGGCAAAGGGTCAGTGGACAGACTGATAAGTGATAATACCTGCAGTTTGATTCTTGTTCCTTTTTTTCATGTAACATCAGATATTGGGTTGAGATTTTGGTGTGGATCTTGTGGTGGGATTTGTAATAAAAGTGGAAATTTTTAGTTTTTTTTTTCTTTGGCTAATTTAACTTACCAAAATCATGCAATTTTGCAATATGATCCGTCAAATCTCCCGCGAAATCCTGTAAATCGGAAGGTGCGCCGAATAAAGAATTTTTGTAACAAATCATGCAAACATGTTGTTTTGAATTTTTATTTTCTTCTAATTGTTTTATTCTGTAGTTGCTGCATGTAGATATCATTGGAGATATCAAAAAGGTACTGGGTTTCGTTGTAATACAGATGATGCACAGGATGGTCTCTTGATAAACAGGTGAATCACACCCAACCATTCAATCATACACCCTGTTGTGCTGACTTGTGAGCACAGGCGAATAGTGTAACAACAGAATGAGTGGGTAAGTATTTGCGTAAAGCAACAGCTGTCTTCAACCAATGTTCCGTGAATCTCTTCCTGAGGGTCCAGAAGATATGAGTATTATAGGTAATGGCATATTGTAGTGGTTTTATTAGTCTAGTACAGCAAAGAACCATGCTGAAGTTCCATGGTTTTAAAAAGGTTTTACTGGAGGGGTTATGCAGGGAGACAGAGTGGTGCTGTGGTAATGTATGCCCCCATGGATGTAAGGGTCAAGAAATAAATGACGACTATACCAGAACCTGACTATTTCAGCTAGCATTGAGCAACTGTTGCACACAGTAAATACTGGTCATTTCCAGAATAATTATTGTGCAGCTTTACACCATTTAATTTCTTCCAGAGAAGGTGATCACAGTGGTAATGACAGAATTACAGGGGAGACTTTTCTTAGACTGCATAAGAGTGACACTTACAGATAGCCCTATGAGAGGAGTCATTAACAAATAGGTCCCAATAAGCGAATTAATTGACAACATTTCTGACTTCGCACGAGGTTGACGGGTAAACACTGTTTTCCCTACTCTGCTTGATGTAGCCCTATTAAATCATTAGAGCGGCCTTCATAAGTACTTTCAGACGAAAAAACATGGATGCAAATTTTTGACCTTTTATTAAGCTAATAAAGGCAGTTAAATTGTCAGACAGCTGAAAAGAGCGTCTACAGTGGTCTAGACTCTAGAGAATGAAAATAGCCTATATCTAAAACCGCGTCGACGTTCTGCCCATATACACCCACTCTGGTCTCCTGA
>KZ538614.1:0-48545 GCA_000934665.2 Catajapyx aquilonaris
AGCCCCATGCCTGGAGTGGTGGCGTTAAAAAATGATTTCATTTATCTTTAATTGTCTTCTGAGAGGAATTGCTACCACTAATTCCACAAATGAATTTAAAAAACATTGTTTGGAGGATAGAGCACTATGTGAGGGATCCATTAGGTGGTATTTCAATTTTCAGCTTTCATCCGTTCTGCTTTTGTAGCACCAATTGGGTCCTAATGTTCCCATTGGTTGTTTGTCGCCATTTTTGTCGATATTTTAAAACTAAAATTTTTTTCTTGTTTCTTATTGGGAACATGTTCAGAAAATGCAATAGGAACTGACATTGCGTTAAAAAATTCTTCTCAGGTCTCAGGAGGATATATACGTACAGTACAATCATCTTTCACTCTCAAATCTGTGTGCAATAGTAAAATCTATTCCAGCTTCATACTCATCATTCCCGTAACAACTTTTTCTCCGCATTTATGTTGTTTTGCTTCCAAACTGCCAGTACCATTTATCACAGCATATATTAGAGAAGTAAAATATGACACTCACTCTCCTCACTGATTGGTATGAGCTCCCACGGGCTCAACCTATCGGTCTCGCCATTGTCCCACTGCACCAGGTAACAGAGGAAGTTGGAATCCGGAAACTCAACCTCGTATGGTTCCTGTGATAGCACAGTCCCCAACCACCAAATGTCATCTATCATGCACCGATATCGGTCCCCAGGAGCCCACTGCCTTGCAATCCCTGCATCATAAGCCTGTCGCAGCACGAAAAAGTCCAGAACACCTGGCATATCGTGGTATGTCACTGTGAAGGTGGGTGCATCCTGATACACGGTGATGGCATCAGGGATCATCATGGCCAGTGTCAGGGTGCACAGGCGAGGAGGCCTCCATCTCATAACATATCCCAACCACTTTAACCAGCTCCTGTTCTCTTATAACGCGACTTGCCCAGGGAAGGCTGTGCTCCTCCAGCGCATAAAGCTTTTTGGCCTTCACTGCCTGGAGGTAGAGCTGGTGGCCCTGGCGGAAATACATCACCTCATCATCCATCTGAGGGTAGTAGGGGGTCATGCGAGGTACTACCTCTGAGAGCCAGTCATGTGGACGGAAACGTCCAGGAACCTCGTCACTCATTGTGTGAACTTTGTCTGCCAAGATAAATGCAGTGTGTCAAGGAATACAATAAACTCACCACTAAAAATGTCACAATATAAAAAACACACACAAATAATAACACAACAATAAAATATGGTACTAAAAGTTTTAAGATCACCCAAACCCAAAATCAAGCATCAATTCCCATTTTGAAACTACTGCTTACATTAGGATACTGACCTTTTTTCCCCCCAGAGTGGTAAAAGAACAGGTTAGGCCGGGTTAGGCCGGGTCATGAAAAGTTGACTTCAACACAACTGAGGAAGGAGCAGTTGTGACACCAATGATATTGAGCCATGTAAACTCAGCATTATTTCCTGTAACAACATCTTGATCAAATTACTCAGTAATGAGGAGGGGATTTGGAATAAATTGGTTGTGGCTTACTCTCTGGACGTGTACTTTTATCCCACCTTTTATCCTGCCGCTTTACGCTGAATGGAACAGGAATGGAACATAGTAGGGTGCCTTCCTGTCACTACGCGTCCTCGCTGTCATACTGGTCATAGCACTGCCACCCGAATACGCCCACCTTCTCCATGGCCGCTTACGGGGTATAGGTTGTGCTCTCTCCAACAAAATATCTGTCCTGGTATCAAAGTTGTAAGGCCCTGCCCCACCTTCGACACGCCGTGTACGTTGCCCAAGGTCCTCATAATGCACAATCTGTGAGGTAAATAGACTTGCTGGGTCCATTTTCAAAAGCTAGGTCGCACGTTTAATGAGAGGGGGATGATATGCCTATAGTCTGTAGTTCGGTCAGTGGCCATAATTTCTTTATTATTGTATTCAAATTTTTTTTACATGACGTGCCCTGTACAGTGGGTAGCAACTTTGACAGCTTGCTCACGGCTTGCTGGAGGAGTCGCTCTCATCTAGCCTACACCTGGGATACAGCCATACAGGACATTTATAGGACGACTTTCCCACTTGAAGCTGAGTAGAGCAGACATTCCTCCTGACACTGCGACCCAATGTGACAACCATTTCAAACCTCCCCTGTCTGCAAGCTATAGGTATTGGGCCACGTCCTCATCAGTGCAGTCATACTCCATTGCTTTGTCACACAACAGCAATGCACAATGACTCGCAAAAATATTGTCACGTTCTTATCCGTTTGCAGTGGCAGATTTCCCATTACGCACAATAGGCACTGGCCTAGGGGCTGCCGCGAGTTGCAATAAATAATATTGATGGGGATTGGGATTTGGGAGAAGAGGGAAGGGGGAATGAGAAAAAGATGTGTGCTTGTAGCCTTTCCCATTGCTATATGTGCACAGCAAGTGGAAGGTCATCCATCCCACTCACCACTTTTAAATGCTGTGTGTCATGTTATAATAAATATTCTGGGGTGGCTCGGGAGACAGCATACACGTGCTCCGGGTCCCTGGATTCATTTATCATGTTTATTATATAGAAACTACTTGGAGTGAATACTGATGTCAATGGCTGAGTAAAACGATGAACTGCATTAAGTTAAAAAAAGACCCCAATTTTAAAGCACTTCTGACAAAGGAGCAAGTTTCACAATTTTTCTTGTCATGTATGGATGACCAGAAAAAATTTGTCACATAGCTCAATGATTAACCCTTAACTTGCAACGTGGGGTCCTTTTCGGACCCCAGGGTATACTTGTGTCACCACCCTGAAGCATGATTTTGTCAAATTGAAAATTCCCACACCTATATTATAATAATAATAATAATAATAATAATAATAATAATTTACCCCGTGATAGAGCCATTGGCTCTCTTAGGGGGGGAGTTCATCCCATTTTTTTTTTTTTTTTTTTTTTTTTTTTNTCGCTTTTTGGGAAGGGATAGGGAAGGAAGGAAGCGGCTGTGGCCTGTTAATTACGGAAACAACTCCGGAATTTTCCTGGAGGGACCGTGGGAAACCACAGAAAACCACGGTCAGAGTTGCCGGCCCGGGGATTTGATCCCAGGACCTCCCGATTAGCAGTCTGGCTCCTTAACCCCTACACCAACCTGCTTCGGTGTCCCACACCTATATTCCTGAAATATATTCTTTGACACCTGAAAAAAAATTATGAGTGACAAAAAAAAAAATCTAAAGGGAGATAACGTCATTTAAACGTTCACAAGTCGTCTTGGGGTCCAAAAAGGACCCCACGTTGCAAGTTAGCGACCAGTTTTTTCCGACCCTAAATAGACACTGCAAATTCATGATATAGCAAGCATAAAAAATCGTACAGGTGTAAAAAAATTTATCCATGTATAGTATTGTACATGCAGTGAAACCTGTCCATAACAGACCCTGAGTGTAACGGAAACTGGCCCATTGCGGAATTTTTCCTGGGAATAGGCTTATCCACAGTACATGAATTCCGTGTCGAATGGAAAGGAAACCTGTCCATTACGGAAAATGTTATGGTTCCGTGCGATTCCGCGATACACAGGTTTCATCCCAACGGGAAGTCAGGCTTTAGTCAACCAGATCCAGTTTCAGTTCTGCCACATGATAAGGAGACTGCCATTCCAGCTGCTGGGTCACGAACGTGGATACTGGTAAACAGTAAACAGGGCCTCATGAGCAAGGGTCAGAGGAGGTCAATTTTTTAAAAAAATCTGTCACTTATAGTCCCAGCCGAATTTAGGAAGCAGTTATATTTTGATGGTTTTGTTAATGTAAGTTTGTAATCGATAAAACGACGTGGGGTCCAAAAGGGACCCCATGTTGCAAGTTAAGCATGGTTAAGAAGTAATTCTAAAATTGCTATTTCAACTATTCCTGAATTGGGAGGTGGAGTGACGCTGCAGTAACGTATGTGCCCACGGATGGAAGGGTCCCGGGTTCAATTCCAAGCCTCATCTCATGCAGAGTTAGGGGTCATCTCTGGCCTCGTCTCGGGTGTAATCTCCGCTAGACTAATCCACCTGCGAGAGTTCACAAAATGACCATAGCAATGACATTGCACTTACACTTTGCACATCCCCTCCCAGCCACCCTGCCCATGGACCAGGGAACTTTGTTGAGAATGAAAAGCTGTAATCTTGATGAGACAAAATAATGGTCAGTGCATTCAAAATACACTGTACTCCTGATAATCCATGCTAATGAATGCACCACGGATGTGCCCGGATAATTGGAAAACACAGATAATCCGAAAATTGTCCTAGACACCTTAAAAACTAGCTATTCAGTGGTTTTTAATGAACTACTGTAGGCCTACATACTGTATGTTGCTTTAAATAATGATTAATCAGAATAACAAATCATACCATTGACTTTGAATGTCTTCTGGAAAAAGTATGTTATATTTTTTTGCTTGCGAGACATTGACATTATTTTATTCTACCTTTTTTTTTTTTGGCGATGCATGGATAATCCACAACAGGGATAATCCGCACCTGGATAATCGGGAGTACGTACAGTGTAGAGAGGTCAATAATTAATGAGAAATATGAGAACAAATTTTTGGGCTCAGTTTTGGATTTTTAATTTTCAATTTTCTTAAGCATTTCTGGGATCTTCTGGGAGTTATGGTCCTCCAAGGGACAGCATACAGAGCAAAAGTGCTTGAAAATTGGCACATTTTGCACACTGTAGGTTAGCAACCACTTGTCAAGGCCCATTCATACAGGCTTTCGACGGTTATGGTTTTGGTTTTGGTTTTGGACCAATCAGAGCGGGCCCTCACGGTAACCATGACGCGTTGTTTACGTGAGGGCCCGCTCTGATTGGTCCGCGGGGTCGACGAGACCAAAAACCAAAACCGTCGACGGCCTGTGTGAATGGGCCTTCATGAACATGCAAAGACAAACTCGGCTATATACACCCATGTATAGGCACTACAAGACGCCAGAATAATAATAATAATAATAATAATAATAATAATAATAATAATAATAATAATAATAATAATAATAATATCTGGGCAGTGCTTGGCCTCTCGGCATGTAGCACGGACCTTTATTTGTACCATGTACATTTTTGGAACCTAATTATTGAAGCGCCCGGGCCCACGGGCAGGATGACAGCAGGGGATGTGCAATGTGCAGTGCTATGTCCTTGTGTGGCCATTTTTAGTGAACTCCCCCGGGTGGTATAGTCTATTGGAAATACCACCTGAGACGAAGCCAGAGGTGACCCTGAACTCTTCACGAGATGAAAGGGGTGTCTCCAGGCGGAATTTGATCCCAGGACCTTAACATCCATATGTTACCGCAGCACCACTTCGCCTCCCCTAAGATCCCAGAATATTGTTAAGAGAGGGGCTAAAACAGGCAGTTTTTGGCATTTACGTCACTAGACATTTTGGACTGAATGGGACTGGCTTTGCAAAGCCCTAGGGGAAAGTTGCAGTAAACACCCAACCGTCAACACTGGGAAGACGAGTCACTCCTGTGACATTGGGGTGTGGGTTCCGATGTTGAGTCTGAACCGCATTCTGGCCCAATGGGATGCTGACCCCATCCCAATGGGTCCAGCCAGTCCATGTGTATCCCATGTAGCCCTAGTTTCTGACACATTTCCTTAAACCCCTTGACCGCATGTCCTGTGCCGATTGCATCAAATTTTGCAACCTCCGGGATGTGATTGCCCAATGTGTTGACGTCGGTAACTACTGGTTCCCTAGCCAATAAATAAAGAGTAAACAAACCATGTTAAAGAGTTGAGCAGCAGGGGAGAGCAGAGGAGAGCAGAAGACAGGACGCTATCTAAGAAGCTGAGGCCAGAGGCCAGCAGCCTAAGTCCAGGCAACACGGAACCTTTGAGCCCCCAGGAGCACCACAACCTGAGCATACCAAGAGCAGACCCAAGACTACAGACAGCAATCAGTAAGATTCCAGACAACAGGGTGAGATGATTGTCTCACAGATACAATCATTAAAAGCCTGTCCAACTGAACTGACAAATAAACTGGGTTTGACTGGATCACCTGTGTTGGTATTTCTGAATCCCTATAACTCACTCTCATCATGCTGAGAAAGATCAGGGTGCAGTGGGCGGAGGTCTGGGGTGGCGCTGCTTGATAATATGGCTCTTAGCCCTTAAAATCCTTGAAGTGAGCCATATTCGTAACAATGTGATCGAAATTGGAGGTCTCGGCAAAAGGTGACCCGTTCACTCCTATCTGGTAATGGGTCAAATTAGAACCTGATAAGGCTTTCTGCACAGGAAAGTTATGGTCTGTGCAGACTAATATTGGTATTCAAATAACAAGGGGAATTTAAAAATATGCCAGCGTACAGAGTAGCTATGCGGCCACTGGCCAGTTGCCAGCTATGCGCTCAGTTCACTGTCATAGAACATGACCAAAGTGTTGTAGTGGTGGGAAAATTTTTGAAATGTGACAAAGGGCATTTGGGAAAGTTATTTTTGAAGGGATCTGGGACATTTTTGTAGCAACTAACAATTTATTAATACATCTTTTGTGGCTCTACCCGGGTGTTCCAAGTGTCAGGGACATTTTTAGTTATCACTAATATTGCCTGAAGCAGTAATTATGGTCAATTGACTGATTATGGCAATTGGGAAATCCTGTGAAGTAAGTAGGGAAAAAATGCCCCTTGCTGATAATGTCATTTGCAACACTTAATTACTATTAACCAGGCCATGCGAGTGCACTCCACGTCACCTTCAATGGCCTCATTCACACACCTTTTCCACCCCCTCCCCCCTCCCCCCAATTCACTTCCGCATCAGGTCAACCAGAGATCTACAGCCCAGGGATGGGGGCTCATTTGCACGACTTCATCCGCCCTGCCCCCCAGCTCTAATAATGGCAGGGTCTCGAGCCTCTTGACTGGATTGGGGGGAGGGGGGACGACGAGCAGGGCATGTGCCCCTGGTGCCGAGAAGGCAAGAGAGAGGGAATTGGAATGCCAAAATAATTGTTCACTGAACGAGATGGTTGTTTCATCTTAAAATGGTTAAAACACTTATACTAACATGTTCCAAATAGCGTCATTTGTCACCTTTGTCCACTGCTCCCTTGCAATTAGGGTCCCAATTCTAGGAAGAAGGGTCCCCCATCCCAACCAGGTGAGGGGGTACAGTAGTACACATGGTCGAAAATTCCCAGAAAATGTCCTGTTTGTATAATGTCATCGCCATATGATTTTACAATAACCTGGGGTGCAATAGTATTTTGCTCATGGAAAAGATTACTGCCTGAAACACATTCTGGTGGTCTGTTGAACTTTGATGTAGAACTTCTTGATACAACTTTGGTGCCAGATTCACATTTTGGCCACTGTCTGACTTAATTATATGTTTTTCGTATACTTTCTGCCTGGACTTGGTTATATGATCATTAACAGAAGGGTATAAAAAGGTGTGCTTTAATAATTTGTGTTTCTCTCGTCTCGATCATGCCAGTGTGTGTATACATAATCACATGTGCATGTTTCATGTTCTTAGAGTACAGGTTTCTTACTGGAGACCTGTCACACAGAACAGCATGTCAATGCTAGTATATAGTATGCATGACCCATGATCAAAGCTATTATATGTTATTAGAATGTGCAATGTGATGTGGCAAATAAAATCAAGCTAAATAAAGTGAAGATTTTACATGTACATGTTGCTTGTGTATTGTTACACCTGTGAATTGTGGCATTAGGCTTTTTATTGCAGGAACACCTTTTGCAATCTCTGGGCAAAATTTCACATAAGTTTAATGTCGCAAAAAATTTGTGTGCTATCAGTCTACTTGTGTTTGGGCACTTTTACTGTCTCTCTGCAGTTAGTGGAGGAAGTAGCTAAGGCCTGTATTCAGGAATAGAATGTATCACTTCATTGATGGTTGCAAATAAGGCAAAGATGCTTGGTGAGTATTAAAAAAAAATTAAAACCATTCTGGGACCCCCCCCCCNCCCCCCCCCCCCGATCTGATGCTCAAAAGTCGTTTTATTCTCGTTATTTGAGTGTGAGGTCACGAAAACCAGATAGTTGGAGAAGGCCTTTTGATACGATACGGTATGCTGCCGCCTCATTGCGACCCCCAACTTAAAGCCCACGGATAACCCACAATACAAAGGGACCACTGCACTGGTACTATTTCGTTGACACGGTGAATGGGTTGTCTAGTTAAGTTTATCAGTTTTGTGCGAGGAGGTGTTAAGAGTTTTGGAACACTACCTGTAAGCTGTAACCACCTGCTAACCACACTGACCACTCCCAAGGCACTGCAAAGGTCACTGATGACCCAGCAAGAACCTAGAAGCAAAGTGTGAGGGAATAGGAATCTACTTACCTTAGGAGTTTCCCGAAGTTTCCTCGCCGTTCCAAACACCGAGCCCAAAACAGTACAAGTGCAGCGTTGCCAACCTGACGACTAGAGTCAACCACTCGAGTCAAAATTTCCGTATTGCGCTAAAATTACCGTACATGTTAAAACATGGCATTTTGTGAATGAAACATTATGGGAAAATATTAGATACCCGTAAATAGGCCCTCCAGAATGTATTCCTACACGTTCCATGAATTTCTGCAAGTAACTTGACTACTACAGTCACGCTCCCGTGGGAAGGCGCACAATTCAAAATAAGGGTGGGTCGGGGTCGGTCAAGTCTTCCTTTACCCATGGTGAAGCTTATTCTAAGGAATTTCCAGAAATGCACAAAATGCATGTGCAACCCGCTGCAACAGGTAAACCGAGAAAAGCGGGACAAAGAGCGCCGCTGGCGATTTTTTGTTTGTTTGTTCAAGTTCGCACAAGCTTAGGTGAATGTGTAACTGACTGCGTACAGTGGAATCCTCCTATAGCCTAGCCGATGGAAGTGTCGTAAGCAGTATCCGAAACCTATAAGCTGAGATAATGCATTTTTAATTTAATGCTAATTATCTCGGTAACTATGCGTCGGAGACCCATGTTGCATATACTCAAACACTGTATACGCCCACATTCATAGTCGCATTCAAAGATGTTGGATGATGGAGGATACCATTTTCAGCATATTCTCTAGGAAGACCTTGTTTGTCATCATACAAGGTAAGTAGCCTACATGTCAATTTTCATTAAGAACCATACAATAATTAAAAAGTTATTGAGGAATGTTTGGGTTCGGTTACGGGAGGATCACCCTGTATACCCTCTACACCTACAGTATATGGCGTAGAATGTGAACTGATGGAGACAGCTTCTGGCTATAGTTATTAATATGCACGAGTTCACATTAATATTTGACTTGTAATGTAAAGTTAGTTTTGGCCAGCCAATGAAGGCATTTGTAGACATTCAATAGCTATAATATACAATACTGTATAGTAATTTTCAAGGGAAAGAGGAAATCACGCAAATTACCCTAATTACGTATACATCCTCTGGCCGGCTCCCCATGGCTAAATAGGCCCCCTGGTCAACTTCGTTAGGTCTATACTGTACACTGGCATGCCTCAATTTGAGGGATGATAATGTACAGTGAGTATGGTTAATGTGTTGAAATGTGAAGGCCAAATGCATTTTAAGTGCACGGGATGTGAATGGTCCTTGGCACGTTTCTTCCTTTCAAAGCAAGCCTTATTTCATCAAAACTCTATAACCACAGGCAATAAATATGTCATATTTACTGCATGGTTTCCTTACCTCCCTTTGGAAATGTGAGAGAAGAGTAATGTTTTCAAATGCTGAGACATCCATCATTTTCAGATTTGTGGCGACATAATTTTTCAAGGAAGGAGATCAAAGGGCATCTTGTATACCAGCTGATGTCCAGCAAGCAACATGACTACCTGAGATTAAAGTACCGTACCTGTTACGAATGAAAAATATTTCGAAGATAAGGCCCTTTTTTGCGTGGGAGAAAGGGGCGTGTAATTGCATCATGGAGAATCAAACAAGATGGTCCTATCATATAGTGTTGTCTTCCCGCGATTTTATCCTTTTGAACTCCGGAATTCAGCTGTCCAGGGCATATGAGAGTGCCCTGGGTATATCTAGCATCCATGGTTGCTTATCTGTCAGGCGTTGTTTCGACATTTTCTTGGTACGCTTTTCTTGTCACAATGCCGTCTAATTCCAACGCAGGTTGTAGGCTATTCACATATTCTTATTGCACATTGTACTAAGAGGCTCAAATACATTGTTTTGGCCACTTTATCATGGTCTTGAAGCAAACCTTCACACACACACACACACACACACGCATGTTATAATGTGCTATCCTTGTGAGGGTCTGGCAAAAATAAAAATTTAAAACTAACCTAACCTAACCTAACCTAACCTAACCTACAAAAAACACACGATATTTTGGTGACCTATTTTTTCACAGTAAAAAGGAGCAGGTCTTGGTTTGATTTTCCGCCATCCTTGTGAGGACTGTGTACCTTATGAGGGCCTGAAAAAAGTCCTCGTAAGGTTTTCGGTCCTCACAAGGATAGGAAACAAGCGAAAAAAATCCTCACAAGGATAGCAATGTCTGATCACACACACACACACACATACACTCACACACACACATACACCCACTTCGATTTGCGCTCAATAAGCTACGGGGACGTTGAAAACTCAACTTTTCGAAGCTAGTGTAAACTAACCTAACCTAACCTAACCTAACCTACAAGGCTGAGAGAAATTGACTTTTGTGAAACCCTGCAAAATCGAAATTGTGGGGACATCAGGACATGTCCCCACTATAACGGCAACTTTCTGGTGTGTGAAGATGTGGGGACCCAAAATGTCCCCACAAGAGAATTTGTGGCGACAGTAGTCCCTACAGTTACAGTAAAAACACATGCTTCCGGTCCCACAGCTTATTGAAGACAAGAACACATCCTTACCGTGGGGCCTGTGTGGAGTGTTGCTTCAAGACCAGGATAAAGTGGCCAAAACAATTTGAGCCCCATAGTACATTCCACTCATTCTGACATAACAGTTTCATGCCGTTGGGGACATGGCGAGATTGCACCCTGTTATTGTAGTCTACCAACTTCCCAAGAGATAATGCCGGATAATGCCCGTGTCTGGTACTGAACACAAACAGTAAAACTATGTAGGATATTGTCAACGTTGAAATCGGGCAGTCTATTTCGCGCATCATATTTCCAAGCGTGTCGAGGAAGGAAGGAAGGGAACAAATAAAAATAAAAAAGCGTGGGGCGCCGGGAAGGCGTGCCATCGGCGTCGTTGAACGTCCCGACGCCAGACACTGACACCGGCTGCCGAGTTCTGCACTGCAAGATGGATAATGGCCAACATGCTGTTGAAGAAGCCAACTCGAACCACAACTGTCATCAAAACCAACTGCCAAAGGTTGTACTCACATTTTAGTCTTTGTAAACAAGTCGATAGCCACTAACGATATCTATCATTAATGCCTGGTGCTATAAAGTTGCTGAATAGGAACATAAAATATTAGTGAAGTACATATACGAACAACAGATTCCGAGGTTCTCTAATGACGTCGGGTTTATCGCTATTTTACGCACATACCGATGCAACAATAACATGCCCTGCATAATTGTGACGTCAAAATTCTGTGGGCACATTAGTTGCTGAAGAGTAAACAGACGCAGTTAATGACAGGGCCAACGATCTTGTTGAAAGCATGTAACGGGATGTATAAAAAAATATCCGCAGGAGATGAATGGAATAAGCTTACCCTGCCCTACACTACTCTGTACAGTATACAGTATAACCTTTGCCATTGATATCTTCTAGTGCTGAGGGTAATTTGAATAATAACGTTGCACTGACAATGTGAGGCCCTGTCAAGGTTAAAGACAGACATGTATAGAAATGTCATTCTCAAAAGAGAGGTAGGCGTATTTTGTGATAGTTTTCGAATCGATTGGCAAGAGAAATGAAAACAATGACATGACATGGTCAATGGTCGCGTTGGTATTTTGGCCAGGATTCATGAACTAGGAAGGTCGCAAGTAGAAGGGAGTAATACTGTATTACCTAGAGAGGCCTCTCAATCTCGTATACTGTATAACGTCTGTGATGTTTCATGGTGTTGTGTATACAGTATTTATGTTTCAAAATATTTTTCATGTGTATTTCAAATTAAAGAAATAGAAGTAGCCTATACATAACGTACAGAATTTGGTGTTATTAAAATATTGCACAATGAAAATAATACACTGTGATGACAGTACTTGGGGCATCGTTACTATTTTTACCCACGTTATAAATGGACGGCAAGGAGGAAGGAACAGAGGTAAGAATAGGGCTAAATCTTTTGGATTTGAGAAAAACCCATTTTCAGTGTTTTTGTTGCTCATAGTATACAGAACATGCATTGCATATTTTCATATTTAGTAAAACACCGACAGAAGGTATTTGAGCTGCCAGCAGACAATAAAAATTGTTGCGTACCTTGGCCTCGTAATTTAGCCAATGCAAAGTATGAAGAATAGTTGTGCAGAACTTGCGACAGTAATAAATGTGTTGTGTGGGTGTCACTTGGATTGATCAATCATGCTATGCATTTAGGGATGGTGGAAGCGGCACTTGAAGAAGGAGCAGAATCTAAACTCGGCGGGAAGGAGGAATCCTTCTTCGGAGGCACCGAAAGAGGCTAGTAATATTTGCAACAAAATCCTAAATATCGATTGTATTTTATTGCTAAATGCGGCTTATGTAAGGGGTTGCTCATTGGGGGGAAGGGGGGGGGGCAGCCCTTTTTTCCAGCTTTTAGTTCGTATTTTCGTGTCATCCGAATTTTAGGAAAAGATACGGTGTCCACAATATGGCTTGCAGAAGAATTTCCATAATGAGAGCTTTGCCACATGAATCCCAGAAGCGTAAATCCACTTTCGGGAACTCGAATGATCTTGTTTCCGGGAAGTGTCAACGTCGAGTCAATGAGTCACAAGCTGGGAAGCTTTTAATCGATATCATGGTAGCCTGCTGTATTTTCTCTTCAAGTAGAAGTTCAAAATGATCTCCCCAACTTGTACTCAACTTACTGGCTGTAGCTGTACAGCATTCTCAATACTGACACGGTAGGCCTATAATCCATTGCTCAAAGAGATAGAAACATCGTTTAATTGCAATATCATCTTCGCCTTTTAGAACGATATAGTACCGGTTCATGTTATGTAAGATTACAATATTCAGGGTGTTTCATATGGAGTATATCATGCCGCATTGGAAGTTACATTTTTTCCGTCCCTGGAGTGACCCTAGTGCCTGGTTGCACCAACAAAATTACCGGTCCGATAGCTCCTAACGGACCGATAGCACATGTTAAAAGGTCTACCTATCTGTCCATTAGGAGCTATCGGACTGGTAATTTTGTTGGTAAAACCAGGCATAAGCAATCTTTTTCTTATAGCCTAATACTTGTAGGGGGTGTTGTAAAACTAAAAATGTGTTGGCCTCTGTAAATTGTTTGGGCGGAGTCACATACTGACCGTGTGTGAATTAGACAGGGCTGATATATCAATTGGCTCGTGCAAGGTTTTATTTGATGTGCAGTACTATTGCATATACCGGCCATCAGGCAACGTTGGTCCATTCAGCCTTACACCTTTTTTTCATGGCGAGATTATTGACTTTTTCGGGGCAACCCATTTGAACCAGCTTTGGTTTGTTTTAAGCACACAAAAGGCTACTTTTTATGTGATGAGCGCCTATAGCATGCAATAGTTCATACATGAGCACCAATTTTTGTTCCTCATATACAGTACATGTTTTGCCACGAGATTGTTCTGGTGGTGTGTCCGTGTATCACTGAGTAAAAATTAAGGTAGCATTTGATATGATTCTATAGTATTCCTCTGTTTTACTCCATTTTGATGTTAACTCCCTGGTATGTACCGATATGAACAAAAAAGTAGGCGCATAGTGATTGAGGCATTTTCCAAAAGATTGTGAAATTGGAGAAACCTGTAAAGAAAAATATTGCTGATATCAATTTTGTCAGTAAGTACGGTTTCAACCTCTGGAGGACATAGCATCATAGCTATTCGTTTAATAACTTTCAATATTTACACACTGCAACTAACAATATAACTTTAGTGATCATGTCCCTTCTCTCGTTTCAAGAATATCTATCGTTTCTCTGCACCTATACTTATTGCTCATATCAGTAGGCCTACTTCATAAGATGTGTCGCAAAAGACGGTCTTTCTCACCAGCAGAACGGAAATGAATCCACGGTACCTTCGGAGAAACCCGCCGAAGCGGAAAATCAGCTACCTCGGCACAAAACTCGTACTTATTCCGAGTTTTATGAGAAAATGGCTGCCTCCATGGGCGTGACTTGTCAAATGAGCGATGACTGCAGATGTGCCAATTGCCAGGTAAACTTCATTTCGCTCACTCTGCCAAACTCTTGAGCGGAATAACATGTAATCAAATGTTATTGTTTGTGCCAGGGTGGTTATTTCGATTGCGAGATTGACTATGGTGGGAAGCGCGTTGATGGTGCCGATGGACTGTCTGGATGCGAAGCCACACTTGTCAACACCATAGCCGAGCAGCATTCGTTCTGCTGCATCACCTGAACTGGCACAGTACTGATATAAATGTTCTTTCTCACAAGAAAGCCTCTAACTTTTTTGCAGTAGTACTGGACGGCATTTTTTTCAAAATGCCCGTTTACATGATGTTGTGGCAAACTGCTTTCTTACATTTCACATTAAAAGGTAAGGATATATACAGCGATAATTATGATCGCAGGAATGATCCGTTGTGTGTAATACAGTGTCATGGACAAGCTCATGTGATGGCATCAATATAAGCCTAATATATTGGTGTTTTCAAAATTTCACATGAACTGGGGGCATACTCTGTAATGTGGTTCCTATCCAGATATTTTTCACGTATATAACATAGCTGTTAAGTGATTAAAGTGTGTCCGGTCTAAGAAATACCAGAATTTGATTTACCTACGTAGTTCGAGAAAGATGACTGCACCTTTATTGAATCAAAGAAGTGTGCCTGGTAAAATTGTATTCTGGGGATGTGTATAAGTAGGCTACTGTAGATTGAAGAGATGGGCATATAGTGCGTAAAATTTAAACAAAATGCCACTTTAATAATATCATTTTGGGAAAAGATCCATGCCGTGTGTGGTACATGCGATTTTCACGTACTTAGAGTGTGTTGGGCGCAATTGTTACTCGGTCTACAACGATTCGAGGTTACAGATGTAGTACCGGTACAGTGTAATTGACAGGCTGACACCTTAAGTCGATATTAATTTGTACATGTACTGCACTTAAACATTACTGTCGATATGTTACAGGAACTGAAAAAGGCCAGCTTGTGACAGTCACAGTATTGGCATCTTTGTTAGCCAGTCCCACTACTGATCTGGAATACTTTATTAGGTGATCGATTGAACATTTCGTATGCTGAGGAGGGTGTGACATGAAGTTTAATTAACTAGTTATTTAAAACTTCGTGTGGATGTCATTATTAAATAAGAGTAATACTGTGTTATGCACAAACAGGTCTTCGTTCCCCCATATGGCTATTTCAATGAAATACCCACGAGTCCATTCTAAGTTATGTGTACTGCTGCAGTACATTTTTATTTACATTCATTGGATACAATGTTCAGACAACGTGCCTAATGTATGAAATTGCGCTTATCCCATATGTAGAGGTAATTACATAATAGTTGTATGCAAACGAATTTGCCTCTTATAGCGCGAGCATTTGTGGCTTAAACTGAAAATCAGCATTGCATACATGAAATATAAGAAGACTGCGACTTGTTAACTGTTCCACTTTCTTTGGAAATGCAAAACGGTCCATAACTGTTTAAACCTGTCTTACCTTCTACATGTCAGTATTTTCAACGATTTCTACGTAACATGCCAACTGTCAAAGTATTTCGGACCAGTGCAAAATGTTGTATACCTCTGTTGTGTAATAAAACATAGTACTTTACCCTCGGGTTTCTTTCCAAACATTAATTTGTCCATTATTATGAGCTTATATCTCTTATTAATAATAATTTCAGGCTTTCAGAAATAATTGCTAGATTTGTTACCCCCGTACCTATTTAATCCAGATCATTTTGCGCAAGCACCTGTTTTGTTTGATTTACAGCCTTAGTTGCCATAGGCTAGTGTAGTGGAGTCTTGCATAGACTATGACTATCGGCCAGAAGCGCGCTTAATATCCGAGCATCACATCGAATAACACGCCTTGTGTAACACCGATGCTTTAATATTTACAACTTCCGATTGAGAAAGTCTTTGGTCCAATATCCTCAGGCGTGTTTGCGCGCGTTGGATATTGGATAAAGGCGGGAGGGTGGGTGGGCGGAAGGTTAGAGGGGCATCGAGTAAATACACTCTGGGTAACGCGATCTTGTGAGGATATTTTATTTCAAGGGGAAGCGAAGGGCATGTGCTTTGGCTGTCATTATTGGCATCATCACTGGAACCAACTCGGAACTACAGACTACGCGTGACCTTGCAATCAGCGGTGACATTATACGTTACCAATGGCACAGAACCTTTATTATGAGGGTGCCTTCTGCCATGCTGTCTCATTAGCTGCCCATTTCCGATCCCTGCAGAAAAGAAAAGGCCTTTTTATGCAGGTTATATGACATCGACAGATAGACAGCAGTACCGGTACAGTATTTCCTCTAGTATCCGCGGGTGATTATACAGTAGTTCCAAGCCCCGCGGATAATACCTAACTCTGTAAACTTTTATTAACACACATCCATATCTATGACAGTTTAATTTGAAAATAATACACATTAAGATATCAAATAAACAATTAACAATAAAATTGATTAATAGTAATAATACAGCCGGTACTGTAATAAAAATACGTGTTGTATGCTTTAAATTTCATATTTTTATTATGTACTAATATTTTTAAACCGGTGATACAGGATGAATACTATAGGTCTATACTATGGTATACTGCACAAGCTACTTGATGTTTAACTCTATATCATTCACTAGTCCACGAGAAAACGCAGTAACTTTGTTGACACACTCTGGTTAGTAAACTTTGATCTTGCTCTGACTGCTTCGTATGAGTTGCTAAAGGGCTGGAGGAGAGTGCGTCACGATCGATTTTACAGGCGCTTTTTATAGTACTTGTTGGGATGAGGTGAGGAATCTGTGGGGGCAGCTACTGCTGAAGACGACAGGTGTTGAGTTTGCTCCTTTGCTGCAATAGTATATTTTTGGGATGCAGTATAAGTGAATCCTTGCATAACATATATGGATAGCATCATCAGCATGTATATACAAAAAGATGATGCGATTTCGCTTCAGTTCAAAATCTTCTCAGGTTTTTTTGTTTGTCCAACAGCACAGATGCTCATCGTTTCTGTCACGTTTAAAGCGAAAGAAAGTTCATAATGAGAAAGCACACTCATGTACACGTAGCTTTTAGTTCCTCTATCCTGGTCAGAACATAATCATAAGTTACTTATCGAATCCAATAGCCTGATAGCCATGTGAAATAGGCGAAATTAGACCGAACGTAACATTTGATCAGTTTTGCGTGAACTTATGCAAAATTAACCGTTATGAAAACCTGCAAGACAATTTTGACAACTTCAAAGTGACAGTGTATTGTTGCTCTACCCCGAGTCGGTCCTCTCAAGTATAAGTATTCCCTCCCCACACGCACACAGGCGCGCATTCCTATCCTTGTGAGGTTTTTCCAAAATTTATAATTTAAAACTAACCTAACCTAACCTACAAGGAAACACACGAAATTTTGGTGAAATATATTTTTACTGTCTTTATGAGGTATTGTTTCGATTTTACCCTATCCTTGTGAGGCGTGTGTTCACTATGAGGTGCAGGAAAACTACCTCGTAATGACAAAATTCCTCACAAGGATAGGAAAAACGCGTAAAAATTCCCTCACAAGGATAGCAATACGCGCCCACAGGCACCCACACACACCTCACACTCCGCTTCTTATCGATCAATATCCAGTCTACAGCTCTTCAGTTACAACAATCTTGGAACTACCTGCGCCCCTCGGCCAACTTTACGGGTAAGCCACTTGAACTTCAGCCAAACCATTTTCGCTCCAGGTATTCCCCAGGCTATTAACCTCCCACGAAATCCTTACATGACTGGACAACTCAACGTACTCAACCACCGATGATTCTGTTAGTGTATCATCTTCAATTGAGCAGTAGACAACCTGTGATTTTATATTTTCATTCTGTAAGGTGTGGGTGGTGGAAGGGAACAGAAGAGATGGGTGCTATATGGAAGTCAGGGGGGGGGGGGGGGAAANGGGAACGTAGGCGGTGTAAAAGGCCAATGCGCCGGCGTTGGATTTTGGACACGAGATGCCAGGTCAGTTGAGCAGAGTGCTGGGCCACTAAGCTAACTATAACTACACACATCTCCCCTGACTGGAACACCAAGATGGCGTCTGGGGAGGTCAAGACATGTCTATGCGGGCAGCTGGCTGCGGAGAAGGGCAAGAGGTTTCTGGGACCACGATGTCGTGTATGCCGTACCAAGCCCAAGTTTCTGCCCAGTCAGCGTTCGCTGGATGCTGCATCGGAGGCGGGGATCAGCGGCCGTGTCGAGGATGGTACCTCGGAGGATGGGACAAGAAGACGGGGGTTGCCGCGAAGATCCAGGAGTGCCGATAGGTGTGATGGACTTAGGATTGACAGTGAGTCACGGGGTCAGATCAATTGACACCTATTGCGGTTGTTTATTGATATCAACAGCGTAAGGAGCTAATTGGGTGCACACTGCCGTATTCGGATTGTGGTTAGTTCTGCGGGGAGGATTTAAAAGTAGCTGCTGATCAAAATCAATAAGTAGGTCAGTGTGTCAGCAGTTACACTTTTAGCATTTGCTATTTTTATAGCGGCGTGTTAGAAGCCGCAGTGTTACTTACGTGAGATTTTATTATGGGGCTAGAGTTCATAATCAAGTGGTAGGCGAGTAGTCCTGTAGACTAAGAGAATAGGTACTGTACCGTGTTTATGCAGAAGAGTACTGTACATCAGTCATCGGGTATTATCATTACGACTCTATTTCTTGACCATTTGGGGGTTTTAAAGGTGGGAGTACTTATATTAAATCTTACAAGATATAGAATTTAATTTAAAAAAAAGATAATACCTGCTTATACTGTAGATATAGCTAAATTCCCAGAGATAGATTAGCTGAAGAGGCATTCTGTAAATCGACAACGTCGTAGATTTATTCACAGTTTCCCCGGTAAAAATTCATGTTTCAATCACTGATATGGATCCCTGATAATTAGCAGGAAAAAAACACGAATTTAATTATATTCCAACAAAGGTATTTATAAGCCTCTAAAAAGCCGAAAAATGTACGAGAATATTTGAAAGAGCGAAACAGGAAAATCAGGTCCCAAAGATTGAAGTACCCGCTGGTATACATCTTAAGACTCTCTTAACCCCTTCGCTACCAGCTAGGACAAAAACGCCTAGTTTTCCGCTTACACATACTCTGAAGATAAAGACAATATGTTTTACAAATAATAACAGCTATATTTAGCCATTCATGGAAAACACTATGAATGTGTTGCGAACAATTTTACTCCTCCAGAAGTCCGTAAGTTAATTTCCAAAAAGACCGCCTTAAAAACTCGCAATTCGAGTACTATAGTCTACCGGCCAATAAAATCTCTTGGTCGATCTCATCCTGTCGCATATGCAACCAAGGCACCTCTGTTGTCACGTGGAACGCCGTAAATTACAGGGGCAATGGTTGGACCGGTCGGTCGTTGGACCACCTGCAGTTTTGATACAGGTAGGACTGCCAGTTTTAATCGTTATGCCTCTTGCACCGGAATAGACAATCGGGTACTGCCGCCACAATGCCTAAAATGACTTCATATAACAATGAATCCAATAGGTAAAGGCTACTTATGTCAGTATCCAAGTTCCATTAGGCCTATACTGATGGACATGAGGACTGTACTGTATCTACCGAGAGCTCCAATTTTCGAGTAGAGTAAACAATGTAACATTGGGACACTTTCAAATAAATAGCAAGTAAAGATAAATATTATGCAACTGTAAAAAGTGCAATGATAAGATCAGTTCACGCAATCTTTCAACATTAACTGATGGGTTTGCAATCTTTGATTAAGCTATGGAATGAGAAAATGAAGCAATAAAAACTTAACGTTTTTGGCCTTCCATCCTCTAATTATGTGATATAACTTAATTCATACGATAACTGTACCATCTACCATTATGTTAATGTAATGTTCTTTGGATTAGTTCATGGCGTTATTAAGGAAGGGGGGGGGGGGGCTGACAAGCCTGGTCATACGGTACTAGTCGAAAGCTCTCTTGCTTAAATTATCATACGGGAAACCTCGCGTGAAACCCTCCTGGTCACAATACCCAAATCATCTTAATGGCTGCTACCAGAATTTATGTTGGCTGATCAGTTTACATCACATGATCAACAAGTTAGCCAGTAATGCATTTGGAGCAAGAATGCCTTCGATAAATAACTTTCTTTATTTTTTGAGGATCGGCTTTCGAGCCCCTTCCGGTCCTTCGCGTGGACCTTCCTCCAGAAGGACCTGGTGCTGCATCTTGCGCCGCCCATTCATCGTTAGCAAACAGAAAGGCCTCAACACCGCCACCAACCTATGAAGCTGCCGTCGATCCTGTGTGTAACACAACAAAATCAACCTTCCAGGTTTGGGATCAACTTAATTAATGAGCTTTTTATGCAGGTACCACCTAGTTACGAAGACGCTATGTCGGGACTCTTACGTGAACCCGGAGAGCGATCAGTAACAACGCAGCAGCAACATGAGCCAGAGGAAGTGGCTCCACCCCCTCAGTATTGCACCTGCCCTACCTGTGAACAAGTGAGTACTTCTTCAGTTTAGGATTTAAATCCACAGAGAATCCTGTATAGTGTATAGCATTCGAAGTTTACAACATACGGATATCTCACACTGTACCACATAATTATGTGATTTCAGATCCGTTACGAGTGTGAGAGAGAAGCCCAGGAGCAAGAGAATGCCCTGAATGACCTGGTGTTGCCCATGGAGACCCAAGCCATCATGTATGAAGTCTTATCGGATGGCATGGCCTTCTGCAGCCTGCAGTGAGCCGCTGGTTCGGAATCTCACCTGCCGCTTTTTCTATATAACTATCTAAATGTGCGTGAGGGATTCCCCGTTTCACATTATACCAGTACATGGCCTTGGCCTGGGGATGTGTCGTACTATATGTACCATACTATACATGCAGCGCCGGATTCCCCCCCCCCTCCCCCCGGCCGCCCTTAAGCACTTGAGATACGCCCCCCGCATGACGCTCAAAAATTCGCATTTTCCTCCTTCATTCCTGCTTCATTTAATGTTATTTTATTTTAAAAATACAGTATTATATTGTAAGAAAGTTATGGCCCACCTTCGGCAATTACCTTTTCTGCATGTAGTGGTACATCAAGCTCTCAAAATATATTGTGATTTTCTTTGTGATCTCGCCCTCATTTCCTATTATTGTATTTGAGAAATATTATTTATTGCAACTCCTGGCCGCCCCTAGGCCAGTGCCTATACTGTGCCTAATGGGAAATCTGGCGCTGCATACATGTTCTGTTGTGTAGAGGCGTCCTTTTGTTTTCAGGGACCTCCCCTCATTTTTGTATAGGGCGCTCCAGAAGTAATCAGGAACTGCGGTTATTATGCACCATTTCCAGGGTGTGCTATTTAAAATCACAGTAAAACAAAAGCGCACGGTGCCGGACAACGCACGGGTACCTATACGCTCTTAACCCCTTCGCTACCAGCTAGGCCAAAAACGCCTAGATTTTAGCCTACGCCTACCTTGACAATAAAGACCAGATATTTTACAAATTATAACAGCTATATATTGACCCTTTCATGCATGGAAAACACTATGAATGTGTTGCGAACAATTGTATTCCTCTAGAAGTCCCTAAATTAATTTCCAAAAAAGACCGCCTTAAAAACTCGAAATTAGAGTAGGGTAGTACCGACCAACTGTCAGGCTGATTTAATTGTGAAATACTCTGAAATATACGGAAAAACAACCTCGACTACCGTGCCAAACGAATTTGCTGAAATCGTCGTTCTTTGCGAGAAATAAATTAATGCTTATTTGCGGCTTGCTGACACTTCAATTTGAAAATTTTCCGAAGTGTCAAAAAGCCTCAAATAAATATTAATTGATTCATCGCAAAGTACGACGATTTCAGCAAATTCTTCTGGTGCGCTTCTCAACTTGTTGTTACATATATTTTAGCGTATTTCATAATTAAACCAGCCTAACAGTTGGCCGGCAGTACTCTCATTTCGAGTTTTTAAGGCGGTCTTTTTTGGAAATTAATTTAGGGACATCTAGAGGAGTAAAATTGTTCGAAACACGTTCATAGTGTTTTCCCAGTGTTTTCCATGAATGGGTAAATATACGGTAGCTGTTATTATTTGTAAAATATCTTGTCCGTATCTTCAGAGTAGGCCTAGGCGTAAGTGAATATCTGGGCGTTTTCGGCCTATAGCTGGTAGCTAAGGGGTTAATCGTGATCTAATGTAGTTTAAATTTAAAATTACGTCTGTCAGGTCTGATGAGATCTGTAATATGCAACTGTAGCTGTACAGGGCACCCTACACTTTTCCCTGCTTCCTGTTGGTTACTACATTGGAGTGCTTATAACCGATACAAGCTTATCTTGTGCGAGTCAAACGTTCTAATCCGGGTAATGAGAGCAATGTATCGCATGTTATGCAGTAGAGGAGCACACGCCTGTAGCGATTGTGATGAATCCGGGTCGGCCTTGCTCTCTTCCGAGTGGCACATAACATAAATGCAGGTTTTCGCATTATTTCACAATGGTCGTGACATAACCTGCACTTATGATTATTTTTTTGTGAAAGAGGGTTGGATAGGTGCGAGAAAGTAGAAAAATCCGGTTTTACAACATGAAACAGTCAGAATTGTCACTCGTCATGGCCCGAGAAAACTCGTAATAGTAGACCGTAAAGGAACAAATAAGTGGCATAACACAATGGCTGTAATCCTACTAAAATCAAACTTGACCAGAAATCAATGGGCTTGAGAAGTGAACTAAAAAATACTGCGTATGTTAACTTCAAGAATTAACGAGTATTTTTGCGGTATATCTTGAAAATGGACGATAAAAACCAACTGATTGATGCAATATTATAATTTTCTTTGAATTAGCATACGTTTATTCTTGATATGTTTCTATGCCACGTTCTTTGGAAATTTCTATTCTTTCTCTGACTATACTGCTTGCACTGGTCACGTTCAGGATGCGGAAATACTACCATGATTTTCTATCACAATAATTTTACTTGTGTCGTGAAACCGACGAACTGTTAGTTAGGCTACTTGATCCATTTTGAATCTTCTCATGAACAATTCCGGGTACAATATAATGTGATTACTATTTCACATAATTGGCTAGCTTTGGTACTGGTATGACAGGACGACAGGACATCATACCATTGTGGGCTCGTATTGTCATTAATTCATTAAATTATTTTTCTGTTAGAGGTAGTTATGTATAATTGTTTGATGTATAAGTCTTATACCTACGGGATGCCAGACAAAAAAAGCCCCCATATTGACCTTCATCTTCTCGGTTCCTATGTATAGATAGTTTGGTTTCTAACCTGTCTAGCATTATGCACACAACAGAGATTGTTCTTAAATGACAAAAAAGTGATAAGCAATGGTGACCACATCTTGACTGAAAAACTCGTTTCCAAGTTTGAAGCGCAATGACTGACAAACAATCAATAAAATAAACTAGTAAAGCTATTTAAAAGGAATGTTATTGTTGGTTTTTTGTGCGACATTGCAGCAGATAACTCTTGATGTGTACGCAATTTCCCATTTCCATCATAACCATATCATAATCCTGATGAACGTCATTCTTACGCAATGAAGCCTGTTACTCACCGCCTTATCAAGAGATAGTGATGTTTGTTGACATTACATCATTACAGCCAAAGTTCATCGAAGGTACGTCTAGTTGTGTATCTAGGGATAACGCTCTGTAATATTACATCAGAATCATGCGCTGAAAGAGCCGCGTGATGCTTGACCAGCCTTGGGAATTTTTGTGGATATGTTGCCTAGCTTATGCAATATTAGTATATGTTGTGTTTCCGGGCTCCCTACTGAGTCGATAACCGGAATGGCGAAAGTTACTTTGAAGAGGACTATTATAGTTGCAGCTTTTTCTGTGCAAAAAAGTCATTAATTACGAGCCAAGTTACTCACGATACTAACAATGAAGTTACAATGATTTCTAAGCTACATGGGCATGAAAATTTTGGAGCGACGTTAACTGATTAGTGATTACAGTATCAATTACTTCCTGCAAGTCTTTCTAAAATCATAATGAATGCAAAGACAACTGAGCACTGTAACAGTGAGTAAAACATCTAAAATAGGCATACAAAAAGCTACTATTAATTTTACAGAAAAACCTGTTGCGGAATCGCCGGAATCGCCTCATCCCGGCAAAAGAACGTTAGCAAGTAAGGTAGGTAATCTGTAAGACATATATAGTTTTCTTGGTCCACTAGGATTTTTGGTGAAAATGATGTTTCATAGCGTCTGCCAATAAAGTGAAAGCTCTATAACAGTAAAACAGTGTCCCTGAGGTGATAAACAGTGGTCATAATGTTATAGGATTTGCCCATTTTTTAGTTTCAAATTGCCACGAAAGGCCCTCGAAGCCTCAATAATTTTTATAAATATTTTTATGTCATTGGTATAATATATTTCGGGGGGGGGGGCTGCCTACGCCACTGACAAAGGGATAAACCATCAAGTTCATTAAAAATTAGTTGACTAGAACTATAGCAACCAACTCCGCATAGTGGTTCGCAATTAATAGGAATATACACAAGGGGTGGAATTTTCGTCGTACTACTAGTTACTTTTAACTTAGCAGTACCAGTGTAATGCAATGGTACTGCTAAGTTAAAAGTTACTAGTAGTATACGACGAAATTCCACCCAAGTGTTCTAGAGAGAATGGGCTCTGTGATGAAAGCTAAGGCCACTTCTGACAGCAACATAATTGATTTATTACATTTTAATTAATAATTGGTAACCGAAGCAGGTTCGTGTATAGGGGATAAAGGAACCCGCCTGCTAATCGGGAGGTCCTGGGTTCGAATCCCGGTGCCGGCGACCCTGGCCATGGTTTTCTGTGGTTTTCCATGGTCCCCTCCAGGACAATTACGGGGTCGTTTCCGTAAAAATAGGCAACAGCCGCTTCCTTCCCTATCCCTGGTCCCATCCAATGGTGGTAATCCACCCCCCTAAGGGAGCCAATGGCTCTAGCACGGGGTATGATAAAGAAATAATAAATAAATAAATAATTGGTTCATTTTTTACGACTTAATTACTTATCGAGGGAACGCTGACTAATGCTTTGAACCAAAAACGACAAAAAAAACACCATGTTTCTAAGCCTGAAATACCATATTTTAAGTGACGCATCAAAAGAACAAGTGGTTAGAAACACCAGTTTTTAAAATTGCCACCGAAGTCAGTGCCATCTAGCGGTAAGTGACACAGTATGAACAACGGCCAGAAGATGGCTCTGCCATGGAAGCTGTTCCCATCCCGGCTGGAGCGCTGGACCTTGTATGACGCGGGAGGTGTGTGGGTGCGGGTGGGTGCAAGCGAGGCAAAGCAGACAAGTCGGTGTGCTTATAATGCGCACTACTCGCCGCCAGCAGGCGAAAGGAGAGGACGGCGAGTGACGGGCCTGTCAATCGGGCCGGGTGTAGAGTGCGAACATGTCTGTAGCGTTACTGGCTGTCATCGCAGTATTTTTATGCCTCCTGTTCCGTCTGCTCAACGTCGGAAGCCAGCCCCAGCGGCCGTACCTGCTGTGCCGAGATGTCAAGTTCCTGGACTGTGCTTTGAAGGCGTCACCACGCTTACAGGAGCCGTAAGTTGCAAGTGTTTGACATGTATCTTACACCATCGAATGACATCAGAATCTGCTTATTGCTTAATATGAGACCTCGTGCTCGAAGTATGGGAAGTTGTCAAGGACGAAACAATCAGCGGGTTGGGATTTACAGTCTGTACAACTTTCGAATTCAGGCAGAGCAGGAAAGAGGAAGGTTAGCGAGGACGGATGGAAAAAAAGTTGTATGGGTGACAGTTGATGTGACAGGTCTTGCAGGATGGGCACGAACGGAAAGGGATATTATTGAACCATGATGTAATCCGGTTACACCTGACAGGTGCAATTACTTCTAGGAAGATATGGTATCATAGCAGGGTGGGATGAGTCAAAATACTAGCAGATGGTTAGTCACAGCTATTTTGTGTATCAGGAACTGATTCTGCGGCTTTACGTGCAGATATACCATTGTTAGAATTGATGCCTGGAAAAAGAAACCGAAGCGTGTGATTTGCAGAGTGTATTTTGTACTGATTAAAATGAAAGGGCCAGCAGTAAGTTGCATAGACAGTTACATGGAAGTATGCATGAAACATGTAGAGGAGAACAGGAGGTGTGGTTTTAACATTGAAAAATTGAAGAATGTTGTTGATAGGCATCCAGCCAGCTTTTCCTTATATTATGAGTTTACAGGGCTCCTCTTTTATTTACTAGGGGCAAACTACATGCACTTTTCAACCAAAGCATTTCAGATTGCATGTTTCATGTTGTGCCTGCTTGATGTTGAAATCATTACGTAACAGGTTTTTATCATCTGCGCATGATGTCATCTGGTGTTTGCGAAATGATGGCTTCAGATGCTAATATACAGGGTGGTGCACTATCCAAGTTCACAGTCCAACAAAGGAATGGGGGAAGGAGTATTATTACTGTTTATCCCAGCAATCAGTTTTAAGAGAAGAAACCTGTTTTAAGCAACAATTACAGGGCCACAATCACTTCCTGTTTTAACAGGTTGATGGTGTAAACAATCCATAACTTTCCTCTTCTTTGGGAATGTAGACATGGGCCGTGCACTACTCAATATAATTGATAATTTTGAAAATTGATGGGCTTGGGGAGCAAACTTTAAGAAGACTGTATCAATTAACCTCATTACTAATTTAACTGATATTATTGTGGGAAATTATGTAAATGGATGGTAAATCTAAACTAATTATTTATTGACGCAATATTGCACTTATTTTGGAATTACCCTGTGTTCATCCTTGACATTTTTGTGCCATATTATTAGGATAGGATCCCTTCCAGGATGGAGAACTTTGATATTTTCTGGCAATGTTAGAAAATGCCAAATTTCCAACAAATTTCATGAGTTGTTTATTGTTTACGACAAATAATATTTTTCATAAAATAAATAATAATCATGCAATCCTGTTTACACAATGTGGAAATCCTTAAAATGTGACAGTGCAATGGGAAACCAATGACCTGTGACCATTTGAAATGTGAAAAGTTAATTTTCAAATCCAATTGTTCAGTTGGGGATCTCATTATGCAAAAACTGAGTGTCACTTTTTCATCAAATATTATTGGAAACAAGCTCACTAAAAATGATTGTGATTGGAACTGAAAATGATCCTATAAGGCAGTCTTTTCATTCTGTATCCTTCAGTATTCTGGTAGGCTATGTTCACAATACAGTAATGGGATATGTCATATATAGGAATGATTTGAGGGGTGTATTGGAAAAACATGATAACTGACAAAGGTGTAATTTTGCAGGAGAGCGAATTGAAGTTTGCAGTATAGCAAATCATAGGGAATGCTGGTTTTGATCTAGTCCGTGTGGCCGTCTCGTGCATGATACGTGAACTTGGAGTATACCAAACTGTTTGTCATGTCTTATAAGTAGTTGCTAGGTGTTTAGGTCACAAATGACAAAAATGTCAGTTATCATGTTTTTCCACCACACCCCTCATTTTATATGGCAGTAAATGAAGTTATTCCTGGATGTAAATGAAATATTATCATTTGTCTTAGACAATGGGACATTTTTACAGTTCTCATAAAATAAGAGAGAAAATGTGGACAGAAATTGTTTTGTGTTCATTGCCATGCATTAAAAGCAACTTTAATTTGTCTTAAAATTTTGTTGTGGACTGTCTTTCAGAAAACAATGATTTTTCTATCTGACATTAATAGGGCAAGAAATCTCATGACTCAGTGCTCAGGACATAAAATAATTGTTACAAAAGCCATCAATTTGAGTGCACAGAACCTCCCAACTGGTGGGGTGCACGAACGGGTGGCAGGGGGCGCGGGGCAAATCCCAAAATTATGTGACTTGAAACAGGCGCAAAAGTCGCACTGATTAGGTAAGTACAGTACTTCTGTACAGCCAGCCTTGGTGGACTAGTGGTTAGCACGCTTGCCTCTGGTCCCAAGGTTGTGGGTTCGAACCCGGCCGAGGTCGGTGACTTTTCTCCGGGTGGTGGAAAAGTGAGAGTGTGCCTTCCTTCGGAGGGGAAGTAAAGCCGTCGGTGCCGTGTGCTTGTGTCTTTGCGCGAGTGCACGTTAAAGATCCCCAGGAGGACCACCCCCTGGCGTTGGTGTTGAGCCTTAGCGGCAGAAATAGGCCGACGTTAAGCCCCACTGAAAGTAAAGTACTTCTGTACATTCCTAAACTACTTATTGTGCCTAGACGGGTGGGGGGTGGGGGGGACAATGTGGCATAGGTTGAGAACCTCTGGCATAGTACAAGGTCAAAGTTAAATTGTATGGGGCCATAAAAAGGGACTTACAGATCACATTGTGGATAGGCATTATGTTCAAATAGATAAGCAACTTCTACTAAAATTGCATTCATTGCATACAGGGGAGATTTCAGGAGATTCATGATACGTCTTGAGTTTTCTTGTCGAGATTGTTCCTAATGGTACTGAAAGGAAAAGTGAAACTCAATTTTTATTATCTGGCTAGTGCTTGAGTTGTGAAAATATGATTTTGCAGATTTCTCACGCTTAGGCAAAATGTGCCAGGAATCTTCCATAATTGATAAGCTTATTTCAATTGTTATGGCAAATACATTTTTCGAGTTGCAAATTGTTCACCGAAGTTTATTGATATTGACTCACAATAGACTTAGGTCAACATTTAAGTTAATAAATTTAGAATTAAAGCACACCTTTTTATAGAATCAGCATAATAAATATCATTAACTTATTGTTGGGATGACCCTTTCCAGCATATCCCAAATGTGCGGGATAATAACTGAATTTCATTTTGACTCAAAAAAAATTTAAACAGTGCCCCACTATTTCTATACCCTGCTGGATGTGACCTATTGTTCTAGAGGCCCTTGTTCTATTGGATGATTGAGCACAGTTTGCTTGTGGCGGCCTTGTGGAATGTAATGTCTGTTTCAATACTCGACAATACCACCACCACCACCACATGTTCTAGCGTGATGGGCTAATTCTTTCAATTGGGTATTGCAATGCAAAAGCAGTAGCATATAGGCATTAATTTCATTGAACTGAAGTTGTTGATAACTTTAAAAATTGGCTGTCACTTGTCCTTCCATACAAATTAAAATAAAATTGTTCGAAAGTGTCTCACCCAGTATGTCACCATTTGAACCTTGAGAATATTGCAGATTTCATGCCTGTATGATTGCAACTCAGAGAACAAGTACATAAGAACTGGTTTCAGCATTTTATATAATACCAGAACAATATCTACTAAAAATTATTGAAAAGTCTATTCTTGGAGCTCTCCTTTTCATAACTCATGATATGTGTCAAAAAAGATAATAATCAGTAGTAGGTGCAGCAGAGACTATGGTATTTTATGAGAAACACATCACTGTAATATTTAATATTACCAATTGAGCACATTCATAATCTAAACTTCAGTAATCTAAGGAACTTCAAATTACTCAGTTGCTGTGACTTTCATATATTTTTTTGAAGCACCAAGGCCATTCACATACAAATCCAAAGGTGAGAACCTTTTCGTTACTGGGAATATGCTTACCAACGGAGAGGAAATTGTTTACTTTTGAAGCGTCTTGGAATTTCCTAGTGCTGCATGCTGGCGAGAAAAAAACACAAAATATGTCAATCCGAATATGTGCATAATTTGAGAACTTTCGAATGGAAGCGAATGATTTATTTCACAGCCATGCTTTATAGGTTTGACATTCACCTTAATGAGTGTTGGAACAAGTAACTTATATTTTAAAGTTTCGTATAATAGTGGAAATTATGTCATCCAAAAGCGGTCATAATGCAATTGTAATTTCAACCTACTCTCCTCTCTCTATGGATGAGGTAACATCATTTTCAAAGCATGTTTTGACAAAAAAAAAAAACAATGAGAATCAACTAAGCAGCGTAATATTGAACTTTGAGTCTCAGAACTGTCATGATTCATTGATTTGGTGGGGTNGACAAAGGGTTACTATTGAGAGAGATTTTGAGGTCAGCTGATATTTCGATGTCCAAAACATCCTGCAGACCTTTTATCTGAGGTCCACTGGTCCAAAATCCCGGATGTCTGGAAAGTTGATAATCTACTCTGTATGTACCAACCTCTTACATCAGCCACTGTGATTGAGAATAAGGGAATGACGATAGATGATAATTAACAAAGGAGATTTGCACCTTTCAAGGTGTTACCTAACTACATCATCTGCCATGTTACTTATTTTTAGGTACATTCCCACAAGGCTATGGGGCTTCAGCGGTCATGTGCAGACCGTGCTTCATTCCATAGTTGGCCGAGTGAGGTGCCCATGGCCATTAGGAGAGAGGTGCTTTCTCACTCAGGACGATGGTGCCACACTTACATACGATCTGTACCAGCCAATAGAAGCGCACAACACACAGGGTAAGTGCAAAATTTTCCAATGGATTATCGAGTCGTATTTTTTCCCTTAAGGTTGAGTTGTGAATAAATAGTTTTAATAGGTGTAGATAATTATTTATAATTTTTTGGTGACGTGGAAGTGAAACTGCAGCATGTGAGCTTGTGCGGGGAAGGATTAATTGTTCATTACTCCAACTCCCATCCGCACATGGGCTGATCTTTTCAACTACGGTACTCTTCCAGCAGATGTGGGTAGATCAGTCCTCTCTTCTTACCCATTGTTATTAAATGGACAGTCAATTGAAAGTGGACCAGTCCACTGCGGACATGATTGATAATAAGTTGAGAAACAAGAATTCTAGGGGTTTGTAAGGTCTCATCAACCTGTCGATCAAATGTTTGAAATTTGAGAGGCAATAGTGCCTGTAAAAACTCAATGTCCATCTGACTAAATTGGACCCAACCTACATAAGGGATGACAACAGAGATATCGTGTGGAGGGGGTGGAGGATCAAAGTGACCTCTTGATGGTCGTCAGTGATACATTATACCAATCATATGCCACCTGAATCACACTGGACATTTCATGTGCCCCTGTACTCCTTCCAATGTCAAGAACTAGATAATTCCAGAAGTTCTTCCACACGATTTGCATCTAAAGTGGGCCCAGTTCTGCTTGGGGAGGTGTCAGTTTTTGACTTCCTGCGATACTACTTTTGCTCTGATGTGAACCAAACATTTTAAATGTGTAGTACAGGGTGACTCTAAAGTCTGGATCATGGTCAGGTCGCTCAACTCCCTCCCCCAATGCATGAGCTTAGATGCGCACGGGTGAATGTTGATTTGGCGCTGCTGTCCCTCCACCAAGCATTACTTCGGTCCGTGTTCGGGTGGCTGGCGAATGGTGCTCTGCAAACGTGCTATGGAGCCATAGCTGTAGTGGAAAGGACGGTTTGAGTTGGTTCAGAAGCGATCCGCCCAAATGTGACCCTGATCGTAATGCTCTGTGGACCGATTCCAGCGCCAAATCGAACATTCTCCCGTGGGGGGAAGCGCACCTAAGCTCACGGGCCTCTACATAAGGCTGGGATAGATGTTGCGGGGGGCTGGTCTGGATACGTAGGTAATTGAATTGCATTGTTGGTTGCCAGTTATGCCAACGCCAAGTGCCAACTCAACCTTTACTGACTGTCAATAATCTGCTAGTTGGCACAACTGGAAACGAACAATTCAATCCAATTGCCTATGTATCCTGACTTTATTTTTTAAATACCCCGTGATAGGGCGGAGCCCTTTTAGGGGGGAAGGAGGATGTTTCCAAATGGAGGGCACTGTAATTGTAGTCATTTATGACTTTCTGAAGTACACCACACCTTTTCTCCTGGCCCTGGGCAGAATAGGGAGGCCAATTCTGCCCCGGCATGTCAGGTGAAAAGCGGAAAAAGACCCGGCCAAGCAGAGGTGATGGGGACGGGATTTGAACCCCGGCCTCCCGCTTGGCTGGCCAGTGGCGTAACCACCAGACCACCATGCCTCCCTTATGTATCCTGACTTTAGAGTCACCCTGTAGACTAATCTTTCCATGTTCAAGTTCACAAGGCAGTGCTGACCTTAGGAGTCCTTATACCACCCACTAGACCAACCCAAAACACAAAAGATACTGACAATAATATGCTGGTGAAATTGTCACAAAATGGACATGATAATTTCTGAGGTACTGCACCTTGAGTCATATATGTAACATAAAAACTCCGTCTTGGTAAGGGCATTATAACCCTAAGGTGTGTTCCAAAGCTTGCAAGAACGAGAATTTTTCAATAAATTCAGGACTTTTTAGTGTGAATGAGAAGGCGTGGACCAATGGGGTTCAAGAATTGGCTTCTTCTCACTCATGCTTAATTGCAATTTATCACGAGCTCGGGAACACACCTTATAGGTTATCATGTTGGGGTAGTGGTGATATAAGATAGGTGGTATATCAACCCTGCCTTGTAAGCATAAATGGGCTATAATAATAATAATGGCTATTTGCCTGCATGCTGCTTTGATGAGTGGCTGTTTGCATTCCAAGGGATGACAATGTTGTTATTGCAAAGATGGTTTTAGTCAGTAATCAAGTGATACCAAATGTATGTGTGTATTTTCTGCCAGGCTGTGGAATGAAGGCATATCTGTTGTACACAACCATATGAGATAATTTGGGCTGTTGTGACCACAGTCTTGTTATGACTGTTATTTGTGTAGACCTTGATTCACTTGTACCAACATAATTTTGGTACTGGGATAAGTAATTCATCATGTTTTTATGCCACTTCATGATTAGAGGTATTACCTTAGTCAGGGATCTGCTCTTTATGTTACCAAACATGTAAAATGGACAATGTCAAATTGTCACTTGGTTTTTGTCTCTTGGATTTACTGCAGTATTATGTGATGAGTGCAGTCTTCCAGCATTACTTGGATTGTGATTGTTTTCAGGTGACTACACTTTAGCTGTCTGCCCTGGCATCTGTAATAGCAGCGAGAGTATATATGTGCGCACTTTTGTTCATCATGCGCAGAGGAGAGGTTTTCGTTGTGCTGTGTTAAATCACATAGGAACATTGACTTCAGTTCCACTTACATCAGCTCGGATCTTCACATATGGTGAGGATTTTAGAACTGCAGCTAGTACCTTAAAGTATAATTTTAAAAGACTTGTAACCTGCACGATGTTGAGAGATGTTGCAAACATTCTTCACTGGGTTGATTTCCACAGGTCACACTGATGATTACTCTTTGATGCTTGGTCACTTGATGGAGCAGTATCCAAGTACAAAGTTAATAGCTGTTGGATTCAGTATGGGAGGAAACATAGTAACCAAGTATGTGGGTGAGAAGAAGAAGCTGCCGGAAAGTCTCATTGGTGCCATTTCAGTGTGCCAAGGATATAATGCTTTGAGGTAAGATACTGAACTGCAGTTTACTATTCTGAACAATTTTTTAAAAAGGTTGTTGACCTACTCATTAGTGATTTCCATCAATGGCTTTTCATTGTGGTGAGAATGATTTACTTGCATCTTGTGCCCCACAGGTTGTTGCTGGTAAGTATGTATTTGATGTTGGAGTTGAATTTCACAATTGTGTAGAAATGAGACAAATTGTGTGTAATTGGGGTGGTAAGAAAGCCTGGCTTGTAGTTACTTGTTTGAAGCTAGTGAAGTTTAGTGATGGTGAAAATTCAAGTTATTCAGTCTGGCAAGAATAGGGGGAAATAAAGGAGTGAGGCAGTGTGTAGAACCACAGATGTTCAGATTTAAAAGGCAGATCTCACCTGCTGCCTCATCCTAATGTCACCTATTTTGTGCAATCAAACGTACAACTTAGGGAAATATGGTGCTTGGTAAGACCCAGAGTTGTCATGCCATGTGTATGATAATTTCTGAGGTATCATATGTTAGATGCTGTCAAATGCATGCCATGACAACTCCACATCATGATGAGTTGCTTCTTGCCGTAAGTTATTGCAGTTGGGTTGAATTTTGGGGTGACTCTTACATAAGGCAGAACCTGGGAGCTGCCTCTTAACTTTTAACCGCCGTGTCCGTCCTCCACGGACAAATACAGACAAAGATTTTGGGAATTTTTTGCAAAAAATCTATACATCATAAATGAATGTGGTTTTCGGCATATTCACAAGCAAAAAACGCAGAATTCAACACAAAAATCACATGCTCAAGTGCTTTGTCTGACTTTTTCGTATGACGTCATCTTCCGGCTGTCATATTAGAAAAAGTTCTATGGGGCAATGATAGAGATTGTATGAAGTCTAGCTCAATTCTGGGAACTTGGTACAGTATTACCTCTCATATTGCGGCATGCCGGTGTAGGCGAGGTCAACCAGTTTTTAGAAATGCATGATCTGGTGGCTATACCGGCATGCCGGTATAAGGCGAGGTTTTCACATAAGTTACATTATCCTTTCTGAACTTGACATTTGCCTGAAAATCGAAATGCACGTAAAGGCTATCGAAAAGGCACATTTTCCAAATAGGGTACCTGTACCATATATTGTTTTCAGTCGCAGTGTTTGGCAATAATCTCTATTTAAACAGTATGTTAGAGCAGGGAGTTCCCCTGTCAAAGCAGGCTGACGATGGGATTGGTCATACACTCTACATTTTTTAAATGCACTGTGCAACAGAACTGACATAATTATTCTCACAGTCTGTACACTTGCCCATTTTCATTGTAGCATTATTTTAGTATGGTACCAGATTACCAGAAGCATTCCAAAAAATTTGGCAAGGATCAAAATTACGGAAATCTACTTTGGTTATTGCGCATGCCGGCCACCCCCGGGTTATACCAGCATGCTGGTCGATCTCATTTTATACCGGCATGCCGCAATATGAGAGGTAATACGGTAATTAGTTAGATAGGATTCTAAGCAATATTTTGCATATAATCACTCTTTGAACCCGTAAACTTCACCGCTACTTTTTTTCTGACCCCCCAAGTAGCTGCGTAATATATGTAGTTGTAGCTGTTATGTTACGCACGGCCTAGACTGGGGGGGTGGCGCAGTAAATCTGGCGGGAGCAGCGATTCAGTGTGGTTCGAATAATATACGCGGCATGGGGCTAACACACGCCTTGGTGACATATTGAATTTTTTAAATGCGATTAAGTAATGCATGAGTCATGCCGGGGAGTAGCTGCGGTTAAAGAGTTCAAGCTGGGCCATCCATGAATTGGCAGGGTGGGGAACTAGCATTCAAGATTAGGATGAGTGTGACTGAATACAAAAATTATAGCTTTTTAAAGTGAGTAGTAAGCATTCAATCATTGAACATATGCTTATATACCAGTGACAATTTGCAAGCAGTTTGATGCTGAGTTTTCTGATGAGTGCTGTATGGGCCGGTTCGGTGAGGGCCCCGCACCCCACAATTGCCCCGGGCCCCGCAAAGCCTGGCGACGGCCCTGACTCCTCCATATGCTGGGCCTTCATTTGTAATTTTGTACTTCGGCAGGGCTATGGACTACCTCTTGCAGTGGCAGAATTTTCGTCGTTTCTACCTCTATGTGATGACAGAAAATATGAAGAGAACCATTGCACAGCACCGATCCATCCTTCTGTCTGAGGATGTGAAACAGAAGCAACAGATCAATGAGCGGGATGTCTTCTCTGCAGCAACTTTACCTGAGTTGGATGATGCTTATACCAGGTTGGCAGTTATTTTGATATCTTATGTTTGTGTGTATAATGTTGAGTGTGTATAGCATTTCACATTTAAAATTTGGGTAGACCAGCTTTTTGAAAGCTTCAAAGTAGGGACAATCCTGTAAGCATGGTTCTTCCAGGTGTTTGCACTTTATTGGCATTCACATTGTGCATATTAGTTCTTTAGCCTGGAATTGGACTTGAATGACTTGGCAATCAACATGATTTAAGAGTGTTTCCAATAGGATATACTGTAACTGATATTTCCATTGGATAATAATGTTGATAATGCCCTTTAACTGGGTATGTACTAGAGATCTGGTAATGTTGTTATGCCACCAAACTCCTTATTGTGTTTGAGGGGAAGTACATTCTACAGGTGTGTAAATTTGTATACACTGCAGTTGAGTAGAACATGTGAAAGGACTCTCCTGATATGTTTACAATATGGTATTTTAGACTTAAAAGTAGGCAACTGATATTCAATGATTCTGTTATTTGCAGGCGTGTGTGTGGATTTGCTTCAGTCTCCGATTTCTACAGCTGGCAAAGCTGTGAAACATATATGGAGGACTTTAGCATCCCTATGGTGTTCATTAATGCCCGAGATGACCCAATAGTTCCAGAACCTCTCCTCGAGCCCGTCCGCACTTTTGCTGCCACTCGCTCCTCCACACTTTATGTGGAACCTGCCCATGGTGGGCATTTGGGTTTTTATGAAGGTGGTCTTTTGTATCCCAACCCAGTCACTTGGTTAGACAGGACACTAGTTGATTTGGCCAATGCCATTTTAGCATACTCCATTGTCACTGGTGGTGATGATCGCATGTCTTCTGTTGTGTCTTGAGGGTGACTTTTTTACACATTGTGCCAATCTTTATAAGGGAGTGACTTGCTTTGAGTTCAAGTAACTTGGTTATATTTTACTGTGAAGTTCTTCCATGCCTATCCTACTGACCAAAGAATTGTGATTATTTCTCTTACTTGTTTATGCTCCCATCAAATATGTAATCTCTATGCCATCACAGCTAAGTTGGACACATTTTTGGAAGGAGCGAGTGTATGATTAGAACAGAGGACATTTGTAAGCTCCGGATTACTCAATATCAGTTTGCCTGAGTGCAAGAGGGATTCATGTTCCAAGCAATGGAATGGTTAGATGTTCAGTTACATGCAGACCTCTACAGTCTAATACAGGCAGCTCCTGACTTATGTAGCCTCAGATCTGGACTTACATGATATTTCCAGCATGCCCAAAAAATAGGTTTTATATCTGTTTCAAGCTGCGTTTACATGTGAGCGATTTGACGAGCGAAGTTGTCGCTGAGTGAAGTAACCAATATTGTTTGAGGTAAAAGTAACAATTGATTTTTGCCTCCGACAATACTGGTTACTCGGGTTACTCAGCGATGTTATCGCTCGGCGTTGACATTGCGCGATCAAATCGCTCACATGTAAACGCACCTTTACCATCTGAATTTACAAGCTAACTGGTAATGCCAAAAAAGACCTATTATTACGAGAAAACAGGTTCAATTGCCATGCATGGCAACTCAAATTAGTCTGCCTGAACTTGTTCCGTTACCCAGTTTACATGTGTATAAGGTGTGCAGGACTCCGAAACTGCAATACTTTTTATCAGGTCACCCATCTTGGCTCAAAGTGATTTAATATAATACAGGGTGTTTCATACTTGTCCAGCCAATGGCCGTCAGTGTATTCCTTGGGCCAAAACAAGGCAAAAATGTAGGGGGGAGAAATGTCGAGGGACCAACCGTTAATGAGATAGATGACCAGAAACATTGGCTGGTGGTTGCCGAAGTTGCAAGATATGAGCGGTGATAATCACTTCTGTGAAAGCAGTGACATTGCAAATCTCAACAGTTGTGATTTTCACGCTCATATCCTGCTCCTTCGGCAATCACCAGCCAATGTTTCTGGTCGTCTACCTCATTAACAGTTGGTCCCTCGACATTTCTCCCCCCTATATTTTTGACTTTTTGGCTCAAGGAATATGATGACAGCCGTCGGCGGGACTAGCAATAACACCCTGTATATATAATTGTGAACTTTGTACTTATTGCGGGTTTGTATCATCACCATTACTGTTGGTTGTGTGTGCCAGATGCCAAGGAATGTTATTGCCAATCTGGATATTATTAATTGGAAGCCTTGAAATTGGGGACCCAACAAAAGTGTTGTAGTTTCGGAATATTATGTAAGGTACAGTTTATAATATACTATGCCTGAGAGTTCAGTAAATTCGATTGAGCATAGCATTTGGGGACGAACCACTAATCTAAGTGAATACTGTCATTAATCAATAGCCACAAGCAACAACCTGAGGTTTAAAAAAAAATCCAGCAGGTTTTTTTTTCTGATCCTTACCAAACTTTCAAGCAGACATAATGGCCCCCTTCCAATTATAGCTTAAAAACACAGAGAATGCCAAATGCCCTTCTTGCTGTGATGCCATATGGGCTGCAGTTGTGCTACTTTTTTTGGAATTAGTTTTGTTGGTACACTGAACCGTGTAGCTAACTCAAGGCACATGTAATGGTTTGTGTGGGGCATCAACATCAGTGTTCACTGCAATTTTTGTGCATAATGTCTTGTTAAGGAGTGAAATGTATAATGACCTGATTGGGAACAGTGTTGTGCTTTCAAGCTAGGCATTTACTTGCATATCACCCCCTCATACTGGGCTAAGTGAAATTGTTGGGTTAAATTATGCCAAATGTGCTTCTATAGGATATATGTGATCCTCATGTTATGTTGTATGATGTCAGGGGCAATGCAGGGCAGTGTAACTTGTGTCAGGCCTGATTTAAATGGCAGCTGTCAAGGCAAAGGGTATTTGAATTGGGACTTGCTTATAGAGCTATGCCCTACACATTTGCCTCTGCTATAGGGATCTTGAGGTGTTTCCTGTATAATGTTGTTTGTAGTTTTATGTGCTGCAGTGAAACCTCCTAACCTGAAAACTTGTTTTCACTACCACATTGTTGTGCCACTTTGGGAAAGGTGGTATAACAGAGAACATTGGTATTTCAATTTCAAATTGACAAGATGTTTAAGAAACAATCCACAGGGTGGCCACGAAGTAAAGGGGCACATGTTTGATGAGCAATAAGTCAATAAGAAAATTTAATGAAAGCAAATAAAACTACAATAAAACATGTATAGAGTCAGGAAAACATAATGCATACCGAATTTCCAACCTTAGGTCAACTTGGGCACCGTTCAAGTAGATGCAAACTTGAAGTCGTACTTTGCCCTTCTCTCATGCTATTATGCTGATCACCAATAATAACTTGGTGGAGATGAGTCACTTCATGTTTTGAATGATTTGGCATGCTTGTGCACTAGATTTTTAAAAAATATCAAAATCGGCTGGTGTAAAGTAAGGGCAGAGTATGGCCCATTTCTCAAAGGAAGACTTCAAGCTTGCATCGACATGAATGATGCCCAAGTTGACCTAAGTTGACCCAAGTTGGAAAATCGGTATGCATTGTTTTCCTGACTCGATACATGTTTTCTTGTAGTTTTATTTGCTTTCATTAAATTTTCTTATTGACTTAATGCTCATCAAACATATGCCCCTTACTTTGTGGCCACCCTGCTAGTTGATCAGTTGTGCTGCTTTCCAGGTTCTGAAGACAATAATATTTCTATGGTGCATGAAAGTTACACATTATTTATTAATTTTTCCAATAAGAATTTCATTGCTACTGTGCCACAGGACATGTGGCACATGCCTTAATATAGTGTAGATAATTTCTTTTAGTCAACGAGTCACCTGGTAGTCAGTTTCGGGAGGTTTCTTTGTGATGCAGAATTATGAGTCCCATGATCGAAGAACCAAAAGTGCTAGTCGTAAACGTGCATAATGCCTTGAGTTTTCGGATTGGCTGTTCACTCAAGTGGTGCAAAAAAAGATCTATTTAAAGCCCCGTTATTAAGCAATTAAGGTAAAATTTCATAGTGGTTCACATCACATGTGGTACGAAAGTGTTTTTGTGCAGATGAAAGTGAGACATTCCATGATAAAGGGACATGCAAGATTGTTGGAAACAGTATTAATATAGCCTATGAAACGCAATGCAAAGATGTATTTTCGCATCATTTCATCTAAAGCTACGTGTCATTGGGAGAAAATGGGAATAATTTTGTACCGTACCTGTTGTACAGGTACTGTGTGTGAATGTGGACATTTAAAAAAATAAAGTGAGCTAACTACATTTTGCTTCCTTATTTGCATGTTGCAGCGTGTTATTGTACCAAAAAAAGAGTTTCCATTCCTTGCTTTACACCAAGGCTGAAGCTGATATCCAGAATAAGTATGTCTCATAAAGTGTTGGAGTGCCGTCAGTGGTTTGCCATTTATGCAAGCATAACATTGAGAAGTGTTCTGCAGGTATCAAAGGGGTCGGGCAAATACCACGTGACCGGTTTAAGGCCACTTTTTGAACCCCCCCNCCCCCCCTGCCCCCAAGTCTGCATATCTCTACGAAGATTGATGATGACTCCCAATAATAAAGCAGAGGTTTAATTTTATGGGTAAGTGAAGTATTAAGTGGTTTTGAAATTCTTAAAGTCAGATATTTTTAATGTTTCCTTTAATCATGAATAAAGAGTTTGCTCAATTTCCAAATAACATTATCATTATCATTTTAATAGAGGCAAAAATAAATTTTTGGCAGTAAAGAACACTCTAGTTTAAGAGTTCTCCCACTGAACTGTTACATCAGAGAAAGAGGTACCGGTAAATGAAAATGATTACCTTCTTTGATTCGCAATTATACTATATAAATCACAGTTTAAAAAGCTCTAAAAGAAAAGAGTTCTTTGGGTTTAACAATCATCTGCTTCCATGATTTCTGTCAAGGGTAATCCTTCTTCAACCCTGGGTGACATCCTGTACCACATATAAAATAAAACAAAAACCTGCATGTGCATTCTGTAAAAGCTCCCATATGTGCCTATTCACCGTGTTCAGGGATCCGACGTAAATGGTTGTGGGGACCCCCCCCCCCGGACGAACCGTGGTATATCAGCAGACCCCCCTTGATAGTTTTGTAATCACTTATTTTGATGTTTTGCTGTGTCAGGTTGACATAGTGAGGCTACTAATTCATTGATAAAGACAACCATGATAAGTGTAATAATCAATGATAAGTGTATAATCAATGGTCAGTTGTTTCAGAGCAAACTTGTGAAATTGTCTAGCATGGAGACCTAGGATATATAAAAAACAAAATACACTATAATTATTACAATACTCCTTCAATTTTGCAGTCACTTTCCTCCTCGGAAGCCACTCCAGCATAAGATGAGGCTCATCAGATTCCTCTGCAAGTGCAGTAATGAAATAATAAGCCTACAGGGCTTGTAATAAACACCCTTGCTCTCTTTCTAGAATGGTTGTCATTACATGACACTGCATGCCAGCCTTCATCCTTCAGGCGGGTAGATTCATAAAGTTTTATATTAGCTCGTCCTGACGGTGTATGTGAAAATACCAGGTCCATGGTGTGCTGGTTGGGAATAAGTACAATCAAGAGTACAATTAAATATATATAGTAGTTGTAACACTTTTCGTGTTTGAAAGATAACTAGGTGAGTTTGTTTCGATTCAAGCGGGCAGACAGAGCAACTATAGATGTAAGTTTAATTTAATCATGGAACAATGCCGTGGGGTCTTTTCGGACCCCAAGGAATTAAAATGCATTAAAATGATCATTACAATGAACTTTTGCCAAAAATTTTTACAGTATATAACAGGAAGTGCATGTTTATTTTGAATTAGCGATCATTTTAGGCATTGTTCAAAGAATGATTGTACATAGCCAATACATTGAAAAGTATTATATAAAAATTAATAAAAATTAAAATATGGATGGGGAAAAGACCCCACGGCACGGTTGCCGTAACTTTCAGGCACGGCACGGTTCCAGGGTCAAAATTTTGTGTGTGTGATGTAAGTTATATCGTCACATCAGAGCCGACCCTGAAGATTGACAATATATCGAATTACGAACTCATTCACAAAAGCCAGCACGAACATTACGGTATGTTACATCACACCAAGAAATGACATCACACACCATCATCATCTTCGTTGTGAAGGTTCGGTCAGATTGAATATAAGCTCATGCCGACAGTTCAGTCAGTCGATTGGTCCAGGCAGGGAGCCACTTCAAAATGAGCCACTAAAAATCGTGCTAATAACTGAGGCAAGGAAAGACAAACATGGCGTCCTTCTGCATGCCCATTGACGTGACGCTACTCTTTTTATATGCAGATTGTTGGTACTGGGCCAAGTATCGCCACATCGATATATTCCTAGGATAATATCGATATTAGTTTCAAGCAGACGGAAAAAGCTGTCAGCACTAAACATTGCCAATTTGACCCGATGTTCAAACACTCCTGTTGCACACTGCACGCACTGACTGGTCGCATGCTTATCACTTGCAGTTGCATCGCCAAAAATAGTGACTTGATACCAGACGATACGCATGCGTATGTGTTACACTTCATGACGATACTTGGCGGCCATGTTGGACTTGCAATGAGGGCAGATCTATTTGTGGCACTGGATCAGCAGAAGTAGTCTCACCATACCGGTCCACCGTACCTTTGGCGACGACAGGGCCGTGTGATGGCCGAAAAAGAGGCGCCAGAACCTCGTGGTCAGAGGCAGTACAAGACTACGGCTAACAACCTGTCGGATTGGGTATTGGACTTCGGGCGCAAGGGACTTGTCTGTAGCCTCTTGTACCTTCTGGGCTACCTTAACCATAGCACAGCATGGATCCTGATCATAATTTTTATGTGGGTTATGCGCGAGCAATGGAAGACCCAGAGGGAGTCCCGCAGCTCACGTTGGGGCAATATGGACGAGAAGGAACTTGTACTGGCAAGGGTGGAGGATTTGCCAGCTTGGGTGAGTTCAGACGAGTTGGATTTCCATTTGTTCCGAGTTATTTGCTAATGGATGTGGATGGCGAAGGTATACTGACTAGGATGAATTGACTTCTGGGAGATACTTGGCTTAACAGCTTCATTTCTGATGCAGGATATGCATCTTATTGCTTTCCGTAGTACCGTGTTCAAGGCAAAAGCCACGAGAGTTTTACAAACGAGTTCTCCAATTTTCATGTTCCAAGTAACATAATGACAAGCATTTTCCTGTTGCAAGGACTAAAGTAGAAATGCAGAGAGGTAATGAAGAAGAGGGAAAATAACAATTTGGGGTGAATGCCCTTCATGAGTGACTTGTATTTGATTTTGCATCACATTGTAGGGAATATAATACACTACCATCTATGAGGACTCATACACATGACTTACAGGTTGGATTGGTTCTAGCTTGCATTCCACAAGGTCTCACATAATTCTTATACTCAGTTTTGACATACACTTTGCAGATAAATAGATGACATTCACAGTTCCTTGGGGGGAGATGTTGTTATAATGACATACATTATCTTACATGTGGCGATTCCATCACATGACCAGTGAATTCTTCACATCACAGCACATCCCCACCTGTTTTCACTATCATCCTTGATCCCATCAAAGCTCAACCATCTACCAATTGTCTAGTCAAGTGTGTCATACATGTTACATCTACTGAAGTTATGTTTTAAGAGTAGTTTAGCATTTACATCAACTGAATCACCAGAGTAATTAAGTCCAGCATGTGATTGCATAATGATTTATTTAATTTAGGCACTTGATGCATTCCTGGGGTTGGGGCAACAGAGAAAATGTCAGTAGGAACATTCGAATGCATAATTTAAAGTACAGGAAGTCCCCAGTTTATGAACGACCCGACTTATGGCAATCTGTACTTACGAACAGGCTCCCAAGGCTCCCCAGAAGGATAATAATTATCCCTCCAATTTTAATCACTTCTGTGTACGTTAACCGTCACCAAGTTCAACATAAATACTGCATAAAAAATAAACAATAGAGAAACTACATTTGTTTGCGCATGTAAGCAAACACACATGACGTAAGCGGTTTGTTGAAGCAGAATCTTTACTCTAATGTATATAGGGTAAACTGCATAGTGATGGCCAGTTTAGCGTATTGGTCTGAGTAATACACGAATATCCTCAGAATGTCTTTCTGCATAATTAAAAAAAAAATGTTTATCTAATAACGGAGGATTTGCCTGTTCACATTCCATCAAATTCATTGAAATCTGTCAGAATGTGTAGGTATATTTATATGCACAAAATATACTGCCTAAAAGACAGTGATGGCTCCCTGTACAAATAATAATGGCCAGGTGCCAAGATAGTGATGGTCATGGCAGCAAAACAATTGGATATCTACAGTAGGAACCTAAGGACAGTAGGGACCATTGGCATTAGGACTGTAGGCCTAACTGACAAGAGATAAAGCCACACAAAAGCAAGCAGGCTGTAGAAACTGGCCGTCACTGTATGGTTTATCCTACATGAGCAGCAGATCTGTTGTGAGGTGCCGTTCCTGCTCTTGCAATGACCTCTGTGGACAGATTTTTGACCTACTAAGCCAAGGGTCAGAGGTGTCACAACATGATCACTTCTTCATGTTATGGCATTTACATGGCTTATTTCGTAAAGAACCAAGATGCAGTGGGCCATCACTGTATGGTTTAACCTATGTGCTGGTCCTAAGGAGTTTGAGTTATGTACAAATCTGACTTATGGACATTTTCAGGAACAGAACCCGTTTCATAGACAAGGAACTTCCTGTACAGTGCTATGGTTTTAAAGAAATAAAAATATACTGGCAATTAATTTCAGTAGCTAGAAAATGTTGAAGATAGAATATAAGGTGGGATAAAAGTGTTGCTGACATCAGTTTGCTGCAGCTCTAGGCATTGTTAAGCATGCTGAACGACTTCAAGAATTAATCCACCCTTTTCCATACTTGCCCATCCCCATTTAGTTATCATATGCTCTCTCCAGGACAGGAGGGTTGTGTTTCTGAATGAGACTTTTTGGCTGACTTGTCCATTCTCACAGGAATAGAAGTTAGGCCCTGCAATTTTTCGTTTTCAAGTGTTTTTGAATGTGATCCGATGAGTACTTCTCATGTTCATCCACTGAGAAACCCTATCAGGGAAAGGTGGTTGCAATGTTGTATTATTTAATAACATGGCTAGATAATTGAAGATGTCACTTGCCAAAGGGCCCAACTCCAAAAATTTTATAAAACCGTTTTGTTGTGGATTCTTACACTTGGAGTAGGGCCTCACAGCCCTGGTGAAATGAAAGGCCAATGTCAATCAGAAGTGCCTTATAATTGAATATGATTTGCAGTCCATTGCCTACTACTAGAGTTGGGCCCTTTGGCAACTGACTGGACATAAATCAGATTGTGATTAATGTTAATAATAATTAACGTAGGATGGAAATAAAACTGGTCACACCTTTCTTTGTAGTACTACTTTATGAATATGATGTGTTCAGATGGACAGGCATCGCTGTACCACTGAAATTTGCAACAGGAAATGTTGGTGTGGGCATTCACTTGCCAAAAATGGCCCAACTCCACTGATTTTGACCTTCAATAGATTCTGACCTATTGCTTTCCAGTAGATGATGTCTATGCCACTAGGTGTGTATAATGGTCGACTATTAGCATCATAAACCGGGAAACTCTAAATGGAGCAATTACACATATATGCAGGTTTTAGTCTCTCGTGAAAAATGTCAACTTGTGGAGTTGGGTCCTTTGGCAAGGGACGTCTTCAATTACAAATGTTATTTTTCCTTAACTGGAACTGGGTCATAAACTACAAAATGAAATCTTCATTTGTGTAACCTGAAAGACAAGTTCAGTTTACATTTTGGCACAAGATTATTTGTCCCTTTTCGACATGTGCACTATACTTGAGAAAGATCGAGCCAAGTCCGTTACCAGAGGTGGTGCAGGTGTAAGTAGGGCAAAATCCTGTGTTTCTATGTTATGTTCTCACTGACGGCATGAATTCAGCAGTTTTTTTGTTGATCTACCAGTTGTACAAATGTGTAAACTGTTTCTTGATTTTTGCAACAATTTTTTTATTGAATAATTTGCTTCCAAAGCTGCTCCATAGAGAATATTCACTAGGGTGCAGTTGTCACCTGGATAATCCTGTTTATTCATAATTTTAAAAAAAAATGGATACCCGATGATAGGCCTCCTTGGGCCTCTCAGGGGATCATCTTTTTGTGAACCGTCTTTAATCATTGCCTGTGCAGTGATGGATTTTGATTGTGGGAGGAAACGGGAGAACCTCGAGAAAACCCACGCAAACACAGAGAGAACACATCGAAACTCAATCCACATAAGTTTCCTCCGTCTCGCCTGTGGATCGAACTTGGGACCTCAGAGGTGGAAGGCTGTGGCGCTAACCGCTACGCCACAGTTTATTCATAATTATAATTACTTGATACAAGGTGTAGAAAAGGATGTGGGGCAATCTAACACATATTTTTCTTCTTTTCAGGTGTTCTTTCCAGATGTGGAGAGGGTTGAATGGATAAACAAGGTATGACTGCAGGATATTTGAGTGATAAATGATCAACAACTTCCTGCAAGCAATAGTCTCTTTCAGGAAGTTGTTGAATACATTATCAGAACTACTTCCACTAGTAATCTTGCTTGTGGTGCCAATGTATAAGGGTTAAGGATTTCCTGGATTTAGTTAGGTTAAACTTAGTTCTATGGTAGTTATGGGAGTATGGGAGGGAATGGTTCGAGTTGTGCTGCAGTTTCAGTGAGAAAATGATATTTCTAATAATATTGTGTCCGCTGGGGTCTTGATGCCATTACTATGTGCAGGAAATCAGGAAACCTTTCATCCAAGTTCAAAGTTTTGACTGAATTAGTTTTAATGTTGATTTTGCACCATTTTGAAGTTTTTCACAAGGCCAGTAATGGGGTGGACACACAGAAAAAATGCATGCAGTTATTGTCAAATTCAGTATGTGAATTGAACAGAAGCCATGCTAATGAAAACCAGTGAACCCTGAATAATTAATTTTCCAGTCATTTAGAGTATTGCATCTTGGAAGCAACATGTTTGTCCATACTTCTGTTATGTTCTAATTTGACTTTGATTCATCTTTCAGATCATACGGCAAGTGTGGCCAAATGTGAACAATTATGCCAAGAATCTTCTGGTTGATGTGATTGAACCAAACCTGAAGGAAAATTTGAAGCCATACAAACTAGGGAGCTTCCGGTTTGAGAAAGTTTTGCTGGGAAGCATTGTATGTGACCACTGTTGCCTGCAGATGAATAGAATCAACTAATTATTCTCTTGGTGTTCTAGCCTCCTCGCGTCGGAGGCATAAAAGTGTATGACAGGAACGTATCAAGGGAAGAAATTGTGCTAGACCTAGACTTGTAGTAAGTGATATGTTCCTCATTTTGCTTGGGCACATTGTACCCTCCTTATTTCCTTTCCAGTTATGCTGGTGACTGTGACATTCGAGTTCGAGTAGGGGGCATTCCTGCAGGAATCAAGGACTTGCAAGTTCAGGGAATGGTTCGAGTTGTGTTGAAGCCATTGGTTACAGCCATGCCTTTTTTTGGAGGAATGCAGTTCTTCTTTTTGAACAATCCAAAGATTGATTTTAATCTTGTTGGGGTAGCTGATGTGTTCGACATGCCTGGTGTGAGGTTAGTCTTGTCAAGGTTGTTAAAGTATAGTAGCCCTTAAAGGATGTGCCACCCTGCCTGTTGGCAAGGAAAAAGTCATGGACCTGTTTAATTTAAACTGGAATAGGGGTTTCCATGTTTCCCTTTGTTTTATGTGATTATTTAAGCCCACCTCTGGATGAGCCAGAAAGTTGAAAATTAGAACGCAGATAGCCTGGATGATGATTCAAACCATAAAATATGTCAGAAATCATACAACCTCAAACTGGGGGTCGTCCTTGGTAGGAAGTTTGTATGCAATGCAGCAAAAGAATGATTCCCTTCTAGGAGAACATGAAAGGCTAATATTGGCACACTGGACACTGAAACTGAACTTATATCAGCCAGGTCCAACAACCTAATACATCTACTTTGGTGTCCCCTAGGAGCTCATGTAACAGTGAAGAATGATGCTTTTGGAACCATAAGAAATGTGTGTCCAACAGCAAGTGATGCATATCGAGTTTAATTTTTTTTTTACATATAATTCAGAGTTTAAATGTATGAAAATTACAAATCAGTGCAAGAACTCATTATACACAGGGGGTTCATATGGCATATAAATATGCAGACAATCCTTTATCATATACTTAACCCTTATAGGACGGCGTACCATATATGGTACAGCAACTTTAAAAAATTCTGCTGGCGAAACTAGCGTTTTCCCACTATGTAACATGGTTTCTGTGTGGCTTTTTTTATTTTCTCTCACGTAAAAAGTCGTGAATTTTGGACTAGAAAATCTTGCATAAATAAACCAGATTAACCGGATAAACTTTAATGACAGCATCTTTTTGCAGTCGATGAAAAAAAAACTTCTCGCCGCCCC